>PVJA010004648.1:0-54115 GCA_004027025.1 Myocastor coypus | reverse complement strand
CTCTTAAAGCAGCAATGACTATTATGTAGTTTGGGCAATCTTGAATTATCTAAACCACTTCAGAATTTAGCAAGTTTACAAATTCCCTGCATTTTTTTTTTTTAATTTATGTATTTGTTACAGGGTCTTGCTATGTAGCTCAGACTTGCAACTATCTTCTTGTTTTCAGTCTCCCTAGCACTGGGATTACAGGCCTATGCTACCACAGTAGGTCTCAGTGGCCAGGTCAGCACACCCAGGAGCAGGGCCAGCACAGCATGTGGTGCTGGGGATTGAACCTCCATCCCTGTGCTTACCTAAACAGCTGCTTAGTCTGATGAGCTATCTCGCAGGCCCTAAGTTCCTGCAATTGATATTAAGTTTGGCTCGCTGCTTTAGTCAGGGAAGGAAATAGCTCTTGTCAGTTTTTCAAAAGCTCTGTATGTCTGAGTTTGAGAATCAGAGTTATGCTGATTATAAAGCTATCCCATGCCTTAGATTTTTCTCTTATTGTAATGTTTAAATAGAAAAATGGGTTTGGGTTTGGTATATTTATAAGTGTATATAACTTGCTTTGATCATTTTTATACCCTTCCCCATTGTCCCCTTTTCTGCCCTTGTGACGGGTGGGTCTTGTCCCAGCCTAGAGGACCTTGAGAACCCTGCTTAAACCATGGTGTGTGGGACAGACAACAAGATATAAGAAACAGGTGGAAATATCTGGCAACAATCATCATCTTCATAAATCTTACACACACACACACAGGCACATGCACACATATGCATGTATGTGCATACACATGAGCATATTTTACACATCAGCTCTCTGACACTGACACAGCCCTGAGAGCTATCTTAAACAAGAGGCAAGCTGCCAACAAGGTAGTCAGTAAAGGGAAGAAGGTGCGCATGAGCTGTAGGAGTTAGCCTGAGAAGCTGCAGTACCCACTGGACAGCCCGGAGAGCTCTACAGTGACCTTCCCGCAGACACATTCCAATCCGCTATGTTTATCCTGTCCAGCTGTCCAATTCTGAGAAATGCTTCTTGTGTTTAGGAGCATCACACACCTGCACGCATGCGCACACACACACACACACACACACACACACACACACGCAAACCATCCCAAAGGCAGTCTAGAACACAGCTGGCAAAACTGACAGTAAGAAGTAGCTGGAGCCAGGAGCATCTCTGCTTTCTGCACATCCTAGGATTCCCTCTGACCTTGAGCTTCCTTCCCTGCCCCTCTCTCCACAGCCCAGTGCCTTCCACGGGTGGTAACTGCCTCAGACTCCCTACTTCTGCACATGTTCTCTTATTCACAGATACCAGGGAGCCTCTGCCCATCCTCCTTTGCAGAGGCTCCATTGTGGCTAGCATCCTACTCATTGCCTGCACTGAGGACTCTCCAGACCTTACCTCAGGCATCTCTCTGAACGTTTGCTGTGGCCCTGGTACCTGTTCCTCAGATCCTGCCCAGTCTTCCTCCCTCCCCACACTGCAAGCTGCCCCTCTGTGACTCATGCTTCTAAGTGGAGGCTTCACCTTTCGAACAATGACTCTCAAATCCAGCTAAATTTTCTGACCCCCCCCAAACCATATTTTACTACTCAAACAGAACACAATGGCCTGCTTTTCTGTCCCCAGGGGAAAATATCGTGGAGCAACAATGTTCCCTGTCCTGTTAGTGGCTCCACAGACCTCAAAGCCCAAGAGGAAACTGGCTGTCTGGCCCCCAGCCCACACAATCACTGCATCCTGCAGAATTCTTTGGAATCCCCTCTTGTCTAGAGGTACAGCTTGCTAGCAGAACACCCCCCTCCCCACTGGAAAGGCCCTGAGTTTGATCTTCAGCACTAATGAAACATCTACACATGTCCACCTTTACTATAAGAGCAATCTGTTCAACCCTGTAGTTTATTCAACACTCTGGGCAAAGTCACGCTGATTTGCACTTCTTGTCAGTTGCCCCCTAGACAACTCCAATGACCTCCTAACTGTGTAGCGCGCCAGCTCTTCCAAGGCCGTCCCCTTCCCCTGGCTACACAGCCTCGCCTCCTCTGCCCTCACCCCCTGCTCTGCCTTCACGACCACTGCCATCTTCTCTGGCCAGCAAGCGCCTGCTCATCTAGCAAGTCTCTCCACTCAGGAAAAGTGAAAACAGGAAGCCTTGCGCTTCACCAGCCTTTGTTTTTCCCAAAAGATCCTACAGCAAACCTCTGATTACCCCAAAGAGCAGGCTCTGAAACACTTTTCTGCAATTTGGAAATCTAAAAAATCATGGGAAGAGTGAAATAGCTCAGCAGACTAAAGTGCCTGCTTAGGCAAGCTTAGGCAAGCGCAGGGACCACAGGTGAGTCCTCCACACCACATGCTGTTCCACCTCCACCCCCAGGGCAGGCTGAGCTGGCCACAGAGTGCATGTGTAGTGGCACACGCCTGCAATCCCAGTACTGGGGAGGTTGAAAACAGGAGGATCACTGTGAGTCTGAGCTGCATAGTGAGACCCTGTAGCAACCAAATACATTAAAAAAAAAAAATCTTTAAAAATAAAATCTAAGCTGGGCGTGGTGGCTCACGCCTGTAATCCCAGCACTTGGGAGGCTGAGGCAGGAGGATCGGTGTGAGTTCGAGACCAGCCTGGGCTACAAAAGTGAGCTCAAGGCCAGCCTGAACTGCACAGTGAAACCCTGTCTCAAAAAGACAAAAAAAATAAATAAATAAAAATAAAAAAAAAATCTTTAAAAATAAAATCTATAAAACCTAAACCAAATTGTCTTGAGGCTATTTATAGTCTTTGGTCCAATTATGAGCACTATTCCTAGAGCATCCCGGTGCAGAGCATCCCGGACCCTTTGCACACCACGTGATACATAGTTGGGCTGCATACCACGGCTCCAAAACTTCAGGCTATAAACACATCTTCCTTCAAGGATTTCAGATAAGGGGTACAGACCTGTGTGGTCACTACTTCCTGTCTACATCATCTCAGAATAATAGCATCTTAAAGCCCCCAGTGTCCCTTGTTCATACTCAAACCCCGCTGACAGTGTCTGGCTCAGTAGAGATCTGCTGAATCGGTTAAAGGTATATTTAGGAATGTGACCTGTGTTCGCAGGAGTGATTCCCAAGGTCGAAACCTGATACCTCTGGGCGCCAGCCTCCCGCTATCCCTCCTCTGGGAAATCCTGAACCTGCATGCACATCACGCTGTATGGTAATGGTCTACAAAGCTGTCTCTCCACTGAGGCTGAGTAGGTTGTGACCGAAGATAGCATCGTGTTAATCTTTGTATTTCTGTAGCTAAAGTGGCTATCACAATGTCAGGCATGTAATACCATATGACGTTAACAGGAGCAAAGAGAAATCACAAAGACAGTAATAGCACAGGCCTCAGCATTTTTTAATTTCATTCACTTTTATTACTTCTTATATGTATTAATATGCTTGCAGTACTTAATGTTTATGTGCAGAGTTGGTGCACGAACACAGCACACCTTAATTCTTCACTAGTATTTACTCCTCGGTTTCAGGTCAGCTAGTGTTACCTCAGGATCCTCCAGGTAGGAGGGAACTGCAGGAATTTTCCTCTCCCCATCACCCGGCTCCTCCATCCATGCTATTTCTCCACATCAACAGTTACCCCTCCTCCTTCAGAGTAGTTTCCACTCTAATTAGACTAACTAAACACAGGGAATTTTCCACCTGACCATTCACGAGGCAGAAGACCTGATTCCTCACATGGTGTTTGTGGCTTCCAACAAGCAAGGAGACAAGATCTGTGATAAAAAGCTTCCCCCATAAGAATTCGTTTCCTTCTGTTGGTTCAGGAGGTGATGGTTGGTGACAGTTGGTGAATGGGTGTTTGCTTCATGAAACAAGCAAGGAGCAGAGAAAGCATTTCTCAAGTAGAAGGGAGATGTATTTGGTTACCACTAACTCTGGGGCCTCTGGTAGTTCATAAATGTGGTCCTTGATTTGTAAACTTTATGAGAAAAAGCAGCTCACTCAGAGCAAAGTTGAGCCCCAATGTTTGCTCTCTTGTGGCTTTGGCCTCTCCTCCCCAGTGCAATCTCAACTGGGTAAGAACTCATACTTGTAAATACACGAGAAATACCATACTGGTATTTTTTTTTTTTTTTTTATCAAACCCAAGTAGATTGAGAGAATAACATTTTATTTATTGAGTTGGTTTTGTAATCCCATGAAGAAGATGGTTAAAAAGTTATTTTAGCATCTCTTTCCATTTCATAATTCCTTCAGCTTCTTAAATACATGAAGGGAAAGGAAGGCCATGCTGATGTCTCCCCTGGAATGATAAAACTGTCCCGCTCAACATATTTGAGATAACTAATTGTTAATTCAATAAACCCAGTCACAAAGTGCTTAATGATGTACCATAAACTGCATACTAGAGTTACAGAAGAGAAAAAACCAGTGGTGTTAATTGTATTTTTACTCCGCATTTTGATAACTGAATCACCACGTCCTCTTTGCATCTTTGGCTGAATTTGAAAACATGTAAGAGTAGTAATATGAATAATAGTGATATTGGCCAGTGAGATATCTCAGCAAACTAAGCACCTGCTTTGGCAAGTGCAGGGACCAGGGTTTGAGCCCCAGTCTCTCTGCTGCACCTGTCCCCACACCCCCTGGGGAGAAATTAAGCCAGCAACCAAGTCTTCAAGTTCACACATTACAATTGAAGTAAAGCTAGGTGATTAGCACTGGGAAAGCAGTGGGTAATTTCCATCAGACATTACTAAAGAAGAATACATTTCCCCTATTGCTTTTTCCTGAATTCCTAGGGAAATGAACTGTGTTGATTTTAGCTAAGGGTGCTACAGAAAGAAAAGGAAACAAAATATGGACGTTTTTCATG
Source organism: Myocastor coypus (assembly GCA_004027025.1). Taxonomy (NCBI): domain Eukaryota; kingdom Metazoa; phylum Chordata; class Mammalia; order Rodentia; family Myocastoridae; genus Myocastor; species Myocastor coypus. Next base: position 49,253 of record PVJA010004648.1, on the reverse strand, counting down.
GGCATGGAAGCTAAAAAATTGGAAAGGAGAAGTAAGGAAAGAAAGTGAAATCTTGAGGGCAAGTTTTAGGAGAACAAAGGCAACCAGATTTTTGGTTGATATCTTCTTCCTGCCCACGTTTTCTTCTTAGTTCTTTCTTACTCGCCTCTCACCCTTCTCTCCTCTAATAGCCCTAAACCCGAGCAGGGCTCCCTCATTCACTCATGTTTTCCTTTTCTTTCTAAAGAATGCAAAACATATGTGAAGTCACTGGACCTACCGAAGGTGCGTTTTGCTCCCGGCTTCTGTGGGATTGCGTGCTGGAGTCTGTGTTTGCGGAGCTGTTTCCAATGGATTTGCGTGGAACTTCATGGTAGAAGCACCACTATTTATATGATAGCATATAAATAATGAGGACACATTAAGCTGTCGCCTGTTCTTTGGAGAGCCATTATTAACGGAAAACAATAGATTAATAGTTTTAGAACACTTGTTCAATAAGTAATTTTTATGACTCTGGATAGAGCCCACTAAACATTTCTGTGTGCTATTATCAAGAAGTTTTAAGCATAAAGCAATAAAGTCAATAATCAGAGAATTAATCCTGAACCTTGAATGTGGACTTTTTAAATCAAAAATCAAGAAAGTAGGGTTTGATGAGCAAGGAAACAATGGCTCCTCAGACTGTGCAAAGCAGAGCCACCTTTAAGGGGCTCCCAAATACCTCAGCTGCTTGGGCAGCCTGTAAATGGTCATTCTGTCCTACACACTGCTCCCTTTTCCCTTCTTTTATTTGCAGTACATAGCTTGCTTAAATTGCACATCGATATTGTGGAGAGCCATATGAAATCCTTGTGACTACCAACTTAGAAAAATTGATACCTAGAGAAGCGCTTCTAGAGTCATCTCCTAGTTGAGGCCCTTCTTTCTAGGTGTCATCATTACTTTCTGCTGGGCACGCATCATCCTGTGCTCCTGCATGCAGAAGCCAGATTTTGGGATTACAAAGGGCACCATCTTTAGAAGATTATCATGTCTGCATCTTATACTCTGAACAACTCCTATGAAGACAACAGTATGCATTGCATTCATTATTGTGACTGTCCTACTAATGTGTTTTGAAACTATCTTATTGTTATTTCTTATTAAAAGTAATAAGATTAAATAAAATAAAATACATTTAAAAAGCATGGACATCATAATTGTGGTAAAGCTGAATGCTTATTTTGTACGATGGAGCAGATGGCAATTAAGACCCTGAGCCAAATCATACTTTTTGCAATGTTCCCTCAGGCCGGAGGTGGTGCTCTGAGGAAGGAAAGGCCTTTCTTCCTTGCTCATGCCAGATCAGCAAGCAGGGGCAGTCAGTCCTCCAGGTTTCACCAAAAGGAAATGTTAAAGTTCAGAGTCCCGCGAAAGTAGGCTCTATGCCCGTCACATCTTTCACTGAAACTCCTAGCCTGTGTTCTGGCGCCTGGCTTAACAGGTACTTAATGCTAAACTATTATTCATTGACTGCACTGTAGACTTACATTTTTAGGGTCCTTCCAATGTATTGATATATTTCTGTTCTGTTACCTAGCCTCACTTATGTTAAACTTATGCATCAAAAGTAGATTTATTTTAATAAAACCTTGATGACCATGACACGAACATAGAACTATGGTATACATTTTACATGATACTACTAGTTGATTTGTGTGATGACGCCCTTCAAAGTTTATTTCATATGCTTTCTTTCATTCATCCCGTCGTTACAGATGGGGCCTTCTCTTTTCAAAGCCCTTGGAAAAGATGGTGCACAATGCATGGTTAATATTTCTCTGAATGTGCTGTTTCTCTGGTGTCAGATACAGGGCCTCTCCTGCGCGCCTCCAGTTCATCATTGCAGCCTAGGCCAGTGGTCACAGACTTCCCCTTCAGAGTCAGTGAATACCTTTTCAGGCCCTGTGCTTGCTCTTGACACCACTTGACTTTGGAGCGGTAGCGTGAAAGCAGTCACACCTAACATGAGGGGCCAGCTGTGTTGTAATAAATACTAACAAAAGAGGTGGTAAGTAGCATGGATTTAAGCAGTCAGCATGTTCTCCTTTGCTTCCGCTGTATCCTTAGGGTTTCTTGGCCACTGTGCCTTATTTAGTCCTCAAGATAAAGCTGTAAGCAGATTATTACCCCCTTTTGTGGATGAGAAAATGAAGCCTTAGCAAGCTGCCATGATACTTGTCCCCTGGCTGCTGAGTCAAGAGTCCTGGGGTATGTGACAACCCGGGCCTTGTTCAGCAGCCAGCCCCTCACAGGTGACACCACTGTTTCGCCCTAACTTGCTGCCCTGCACTTCTCTTTTCTCCCCACACAGCACTCTCTCTGCAACACCAAGAATCTTTTGAAAATGTGAAGTTGGTCAGCATGCATCCCTCTTTGAAGTGCTTCAGTGGCTTCTGTCAGAGCTCAAAGCAAACTTTACTCAGCTTGCAAAGCCTGACCTGGTCTGACCGCTGTCTACCTCACCGACTTCCTCTCTCAGGCTGTTTTTCTCTTGCAGGTACCAGCCACACACTCCACGTTCTGTTTCTGAGACGTCCTTGGCTCCTTCTGGCCCGGTGGTCTGCACCCCTGGTGCTGCTCTCCCTACCGCCTCCACTCTGCTCTCCCCCCCGGCTTTCATCACCCTCCTTGTCTTGTCACCTCCTTAACCTCATGTCACTTCCTCCAAGAAACCTTCCTGATTCTCTAATCTGTGATTTATAATCACTGCTTTATGTGCAGGATCCCTTCACTGTGAGGACTTCCTAATCCCCACGGCCTTCCTGCCGCACTAGAATTTAAGCTTTGTAAAAGTACGTATCTCTTTCCTTATTTACCACTACATTGATTCAGTATTTAGCAGTGGTTAGCATGCAGTATAAGCTCAGCAAATATAAATGTGTGCTGAACAAATGCTTATTAATGAAGCATTCATGCTTTTCATCGTACTATATGTCCTCCAAGAATGACTGAAGCTATTTCCCATGACAAGCACTGAAACTGTGATTGAGGAAGCATTTTGTTGGTGTGACTCCACCCACATCTCTGCTTACAGCCCCAAGAGTGCACCAGAAAAACAAACACGCCAAAGTCATGTGGCCGCTTGGCTTACATGTGGTGTAAGGTGAGAGTCGGCTCTGTGGAAAGAACAATAATGCAGCTGGCACTGTGGTGGAGGTGTGTGCCTGTAACCCCAGCTACCAAGAAAGCTGAGGAAGGAGGATCTCAGCTTTGAGGCCAGCCCAGGCAGCTGAGCAAGACCTCATCGCCAAATAATTCCATTAAAAGGCTGGGGATATTGCAGTGGTGTTTGCAGCGCAGGGCCAAGGCCCTGTGGAGTAGTGTTAGCATTCAATTCCTGGTACTACTGCAACAAACTAATTAAAATACATAAAAAACAAAGAAAGAAATGGCAGCCTTGTGCAAATGTGGCTAAAATTCTTTGTGCTCAAAAGCTAAATTATTGCTGAAATAATTTAGCATGGAGGGTCCTATTCTTCAAACATCTCATTTAGAAATGAAAACTATGATTTGGAAGGGAAATGACTTATTTCATTCTGAGATCAGAATACATGGACAAAATTTTTCTTTCACTATGCCCTGGTCTGAACAAAATCAAATGTTATTCTGCTCTTAATCAGACTATAAGTTCTTCAAGGGCAGAGATCATGTTTCCATGTATTCTCTGTGAGGGCATTTAGTAAAGGCTGCAGTGTCTTCAGTGGAGAGGAGGGGGGGTGCAGGGCTGCAGCAACTGGCTTCTCGGCAGGCAATGAGACACGGAGCTGCAGCAGCCCAGGTAAAAGGTGTGAGAGCAAGTTATAGCAAGACCTGTATACCAAAACATGTGGCTTTTTTATCTCCCAAGGTCAGTCAAATCCCCTCAGAATTTACTTTGGAACCGTGTACAGTGCCTTATAGAACTGCTGCCGGTGTCAGCCATCTGGATGAGTCACGGCCATTGCTTGATCAGTTTGCTCTCTGTCAAAGCCCTAGAGAATATTTTATCTCTAGGTGACTCTCCACACTATAATACCTTCAATCCCTTTCCTCTGTGGTCCCTTAATCTCCTTGAACAGAAAATTTGGGAAACCACTGAGTTATAGGATGTTACAGCACAGGTTCTTTTCTGTCCTGAGTCCTCACTGACCTTGAAGGACTAGGCCCTCCCTTCTCTTAAATCAAAGAGAATAAATCTATTGTACTAATAACCACTAGAAAATTTATCATGTGTACAAAATGTGCTCTGTATAACTACAATGAGAACAACAATATGCATTGTGTCAGTTATTGGGAATATATTACTAACATGTTTTGAAACTGTCACATTGTAATTTCTTATTAAAAGTAATAATAATAATAATAATAATAATAAAAGGTGTAAGCACCTCACAATCTCTGAGAGCTCTCCTGCAGTGAGAGGTCAGGGTCAGCCTTTAGAAGAGTCTCTCTAACTTCCTCTAAGATCCTGGATGAATAACTTACAAACTGACTTTTTCAATCTGATTTCCTTATCCACTACAAAGGAGGGAGAGCGTTAAGGAGAGCTCACTGGTGCAGCTTCTGCCCAGCAAGTGGGAGGCCCAGAGTTTGATTCCTGGTAAAAGGGGGAGGGGCTCAAATGTGGTCTTTTGGGGTATCCTGTGGCACTAATATTCTATCATTTCATCTAGCCTGTTACCAAAGAAAACAATTTACTTACAAAAGTTTATTTTGGCTTCATACTCATTATTCATAGTGCGATGTAAAATTGCAAGATGTTTCCTAATTTATGAAAGGCACCAGCCGTTTTCAGTTAATGGCTTAACACGACCTCACCTCGTCTCTCTTTTCTGGTTGTCATGTTTGTCAGAGCTCTTTATTTCACTCTTACAAGATCCTTGAGAGAGCCAGGCATGGTGGCACACGCCTATAATCCCAGCACTTGGGAGGCTAAGGCAGGAGGGTTGGTGCGAGTTCAAGACCAGCCTGGGCTACAAAAGTGAGCTCAAGGCCAGCCTGAACTGCATAGCGAGACCCTGTCCCAACAACAACAACAACCAAAAAAATCCTTGTGATGAGGACAAATCTGGGTAATCAACAGTGATCAGCCTGTCTCAAAGCCCTTAACACATTCATACAGCTCCCATTAGCGCCTAAGGTAACAGTCATAAGTTCTGGAGACTGTGGTCTGTCTGGGTGTCTTCAGGGCTGGTCATTCAACTTCCTACACTCAGCGTGTCAAAAGACAGCAAGAGCTGCCTCATTTTGAGGAGGGTCTCCGGAGACACGCTTGCATCTATAAGAAATACCAAGCAGATGTCTGGCCCTGCTAGTTAGCTATATTTCTGGCTCTTCCATGCCCCTGCTTAATGAAGTATTTTTAGACTCATACCATGACACAGGCCTTAAGAATAAATCTAAACTTCTGATCTTACAGATGGGCTAACTTAGACACTGGCCCAATCTCGTGAGGTGATTTACCCTGGACCTTGGGCTGTCAGACTGGGATCCAGGTGCTCCTGCTCTAGGTGAGCTCCTACTCACTCTCATCTGTGCTTCTTTAGAGGCCTCTCAATATTTACTTAATAAATAGCAGCAGGTTTCTAACCTGGCACATGTAATCTGTTTCACAAAAGCAGTACATCCATCCACCCTCCCACCCCTGTATGGCTGGCAATCTCCGTGCCAGGGTGGAACCACAGAAGTAGATGCAAGCCACAATGCTGCATATTTTTGTGTCAGAAATCTGGAATCTTCTTCATTTCCAAACCTGGCTGGCATTGTGGGCAACAGGGAGCTTGCAAATAATAATAATAATAATAATAATAATAATAATAAGTTGAATAAAGGAGCAAAATGAACCAATGATTTTTCAGTAAGAGGACACCCTAACCTCATTCAAGTTTAAGGGGATGGGCTGGGGGTCCTCAGCTGTTCATGGTTCTTAAGGTACAGTGTCTGCAGAAAAAGTGCCACCGGCTGCTGGGGCTGCCTATAAGTGAAAATTATTGTGTCTCACTCCCATCTGTTTCGGAAGTCTGGGGGGAAGGTCCATCAATATGTCTCCGCAGGCCCTCCTGCACGTTCTGGCCTGTGCTACAGTCTGAGAACCACTTCCTTGAGGTAATGCTGTTTCCTCTCTCTATAAACAAAGTCTGCGGCCAAAGAAAAGGGCTGGGAAGCAAGGCTTCTTCCCAAGTGGAGAGGACCACAGAAATGGTCCAGGCTAAGGGTAAGCGCTCCTCCCAGGTGTGCCGAGTGCAGAACTCTAGGACAGGACTAGAGGAGATGACCAGCAGTCCCACAAGAAAGGCACAGGCAGGCGGAACACACGGATCACACTCCTGAAGATTCAGGATGGTGGCTTGGAATGACAGAAAGGGGAACAGTTTTGACCACCGTGGCATGAAGATTTACTATGCCTACAGAAAGGACCTTGTTTCCTTCCTAGCAACCCAGAGATTTGAAAGAAAAGGTGAAAAAAAAAAAAAAAAAAAAAAGCCCTCTGCCTTTAAAGGAAAGAGGAGAGAAAAGAAAGTGGATTCCTAGTAGTAACATCACTAAAACAGAAACTAGAAACTTACTGGATAATGGCAGCAGAAATCTGTTAAAGCAATTTCTTAAAAGTTCAGGGGTGTTTGTTGGGTGCTGCCTTATGTTCATGTTAGGAATGGTGAGGTGTCAGGCTCGGGAGGAGGACGAGGGCAAGGAGGAGGAGGAAGGAGGAGGAGGTGGAAGAGGAGGAGGAAGAAGAAGAAAAGGAGGAGGAGGAGGAGGAGGAGGAGGAGGAGGAGGAGGAGGAAGGTTCCTTTCTCCCCTCCCATCAAGGTGTAGGATATGGAGAAGAGGCACAGTGTTCACGTTCACTATGGAGCAGAAATTCTTCTAATACACAATGGGAGTTGGACCTAGGACTCTGTCCTAGAGTCCTTGGGTGCATTTGACTGTGTCTGGCACAATTTTAGCATGCCTGGATGTGACAGGCACCTACTGAGGAGAGACTGGGGATGCCGGGGGCCTCTCCCTGCACACAAGCACTCAGATCCAAACAGGAGAAGGCTGCAGCCAGAAGGGCCGGGTCTGGGGTAAGCATCCGGACACAGAGCACCTCAGTCCTCATGACTACTAAAAATCCCTGGCTTGCAAGCGGCATCAACCATCCCAGTGTTCATACTGAGTCAAAGTGACAGAGCAACGGAGGTGGAGGGAAGAGTTGGGCTTACTGACAGGTGGACTCGCCGGCAGGACTTGGGAGAAAAGCAAGCCGGCAGATCAAATATGCAGCTGTCAGGACCGCGAGGAGGTAGGCAGCTTAACGCGCAGCCACCTCAGCCAGGCCTTCCGTGGTGTGTGGACTATGGCCGTGTCCTCACGGGAACCGCTCCGGCCTCCCAGTACACGCCAGAGCTGCGGAGGACGCTGGGCCAAGGAACCGAGCACTCTGCACATCAAACACAGACCGCGCCCGCCCCGAGGCCCCGCTACCTTTTCATTATTGAAGTAGTGAAAGTAAAAGCTACGCATTTGCAAGAAGCCCCATGGTAGCGGTCTTCATGACCTGGCATGATGGCCGGTCTAATAGGCCGGTGTTTTGTACTCGGGTGTTGCCAGGAATGCACTGGGCATTACAAGCAAACACAGAGCTTTCCATTTCCTGCACAAGATTGCCCAAGGCTCCAGTTGTTCAATTAACAGATTTGAAAATAATTCACTAAGGGTAGATAAAAAATAAAGGTCAGATTTTACTGAACTGATCCTTTCCCCACATTGTTGATATTATTAAAATGTAATTTACTGGCCCTTGAACACACACACACACACACACACACACACACACACACATACCCTTTGGGGGATATATTTGATGCACCATGATATAAAACTTTCTTTGCAGGAAAAATAGAAGTTTATTGGACTACCTTGTTGATTTTTACTGCTTTCCTAATTAAAGTTTGTAACATTTCTAAGTTTGTCTTAATTGCCTGGAAACCCTTTAATTAAAAACTGTCTTGAAATTAATTAACATCTACTTAATTCTTCTTCCACAAAGTAGTCAAAATAAAGGAACGTGGGCTATGGTTTTTAATATATAAACTGAAATTTAAGAAGTTGTAATTGTTTCATAAAGTGGGTAATTTCTGGGCCAAGTACAGAGGCCCTGGGTTCAATCTCCAGTGCCACAAACAATAAAAATAAAAGTGATTTGTCTGGATGAAGCGGGTCCTCCTCCAGGACCTGTTTTTCCTTCACCTGTTCACTCCCATAGATATCTTCAGTAAATTTGCTCTGGTCCTGGGTGTCTGAGAATCATAAAGCGTAAGTTCAGGCACTTCACTGGTTTTTAGAATTTAGAAGAATATCGTTAATGTGCTTGGCCATGTTTATGTGGTCTAAAATGCTTATTGGCTAAAGTTATTTTTGAATTCAAAATGAGACTCTCTTGCACCTTGTTAATTTTTTTCCCTGGTTGCCAGCTGATGTCATAATGAGGAAGTTAGCTCAGCAAGGGCACCTACCACAGCTTTCACTGAAAGGAATTCATGCCCTTGAGTCAAGCCGGAGGGAGCTAGCGGGGTCACAACTGCTGCGATCACGTAGGCTGCCTGGGTGCGCACGCGTGTACATGTCCACACCCTCATTCTGCAGGCTCCATTACTTAACCCCTCTGTGTAGAAACGACTAGGACTCTTACTGGGGAAGGCGTTTCTCCAAATACTATCTGATGAAATAAACTTTCTTTTTTCATCTCCTGCTATTTAAGGTTTTTCCTGGCTTACCCTCCTTGGATTCAGCTCTTTCCACTAGCTTCATTCTTATTCATCCTTAAGACTGAGGAAAGTCACTGCCCCTGGCTATGGGAGGCTTCCAGGACACGCCAGCCCAGGTGGAGGGAGCTATTTTGTCTGTGGGCTCTCTGGTGACTTTGTATTCCTCAGGTGGAAGGACTGGGTGCCCCTCACCCAGTACCTTCTATGTCCCTGGTACTTAAGACCCTGCCTGCCATACTGGGCACTTAACACATGCACTATATACAAATTTTCCTTGGCAGGTTTCATGGTAGATAAAAATCAGCTGCTCAGTTACACTGTGCAGGAAAGTACAGCTATCAAGAACACTCAAAATAATGTCTGGACACTTACGTTCTGATATTAGTGTTGTGATAGCATTATAGAAGTGAGCCAACCAATAGGATCAGGCACTAGGCAAGATGCAAAAGGCTGTTAGGGCTGAATGACTTCTCTAGCTTCCAACAAATTCATTCATTCATTCGTTCAGCACATGTTAAGCTGTGTATCTAGAGGCTGGCACTGAGCTAGTCTGCAGGAACTGAGAGATAAAGGCCTCCAGGGATGCTGGGATTGTACAGTTACAAGGAAAGGAACTATGCACCCCACACAGTGTGCGGTGTAGGACGTGTGCTTGCCTGGGATGTGTGGTAGAACCGTCATGACCACCGCAAGCTCCACAGTCAGGCTAGGTCGACTGCGAGGATCAGTATGATGCAGGCCAGGTGCTCAGCCTCTAGGTCGACTGCGAGGATCAGTATGATGCAGGCCAGGTGCTCAGCCTGTTCATGCTTCAGCTATTCCCTTAGAGGGCAGAAGAGGAGGTGCTCTCCTCTCCCTTTGTTCTGAAAATTAAATTCAATAATCCCGAAAGTATAACTATACCTGTGATACGCTGATTACTCGGTGACTGTCGATGCTTCAGCCACTGCAATGGGCCACTAATAGCAAACTCAGATAGGTCTGACTTAATGAGAGAGAACAAGAGGTGGTGGATTTTTAACTGTTTTTCTGTTACTATATAAAATATTTATTTATTAGTTAACCACATTAGAAAATGAAGTTTAAAGAAAAATCACTTGTCTCCTCACATTAACATTTTGGTGTGGTTTCCACAATTTTTATTTACTATAAAAAGGTCAGCAGTGGCTGGGATCCAATTCCCTGGCTGGTAGTGCCAGCTGCACCCCCGGGGCACCCTGAGATGGCAAATGAGATGGGGTATGGTGGAACACGCCTGTAATCCCAGCACTTAGGAGGCTGAAACCAGGCCTCCCAAGAAGTGAAATCACGACAAGCCTCATCCGGTAGTGAGACCCTGTAGACCCTGTGGACCCTGTGCCAAATACATTTTTAAAAATCATACTTTATGTGTGTGCTAGCTGGTATCAATTTTCCTACACATACTATTTTTTTTAATGTATCTGGTACAAGGTTTCACTACGCAGCTTGAACTTGTACTGATCCTCCTGTTTTCAGCCTTCGTAGGACTGGGATTACAGGTGTGCACCACATGCCTGGTCTTGGTGCCCAGCTTAGCACACCCAGGGGCAGGACCAGTGCAGCATGTGGTGTCATGGATGGAACCCTGGTCCCTGTGCTTGCCTAAGCAGGTGCTTAGAGTGCTGAGCTATCCTGCGGAACTATCTTGGCAGCCCTAGTTTTTAAAATGTTTCACATCATCAGTCTTCATAACTCCATGTATTTATCGTATAATTGCACATCTTGTTTAGTCATTGCCTCTCAGGGTATTTTCCTTTTTCTTTGCTTTTGGTACTGGGGATTGAACTCAGGATCTTGTGCCTTCCAGACAGGCACTTATTTAATCCACTGAGCTATCTCCTTGGCCACCTTAGGTTATTTTCTTTCATTCTATTAGACATAATATTTTCTTTTTCTTTTTAAGCCTTAAGTTTTATTTAAATAACCTCCAGTGAGAACAGAACAGACCAGTTACTGCCACTTCTTCATAATACCAGTGAGCCAGGCCAGGGAGGGCAGCCTACCTGCAGCCAGCTCCCAGCCAGTGTGATGAGTGTGGGATCCCAAGGGAGGTGGCCCCAGCCCCAGCCCGCTGATGGAGGAGTATCCACAGTGGAGCGAGGGCTCTTGGTTGTCTCGTCAAAGGACATAATCAGGCACAATCAGCAGCCTTGGAGGCTGCTGTCAGGGCATTCATCCGCACCATCGCTGGCTCCCACACGAAAGCTTCGAAGTTGTCAGTAATGTCTTCTTTGTTGATGTCCACCCCATACCACAAGCTGCCCTGGGCATGCTGAGCTCGTAGTTTGTTCAGGATGTTGGTGACATCAAAGCCACCATTGTCACATTACCTGGCACGGGATGATCTCCAAGGCCTTAGCATATGCCCCAATCAATAGCTGCTGTTTTCCTGGGATAGTCCTTGAATAATCCCAAACCTACTTAGAGAGCTCCATCTTGATGGCTGCACCATCAGGCACCACTGAATCATTCTTGATGGCCCTCCTGATGATCATGATGGTGTCATGCAGAGACCGCTCTGTCTCCTCCAGGAACTGCTCAGCTCCACCACGGAGGATGAAGGTGCAAGTCTTGGCCTTGGGGCTGAAAAACAAAAAGGATGACCACAAGTCTGATCTGTGTGGTGAGATCCTGTGAACCCTGTAGACCCTGTACCAAATACATTTAAAAATACATGTTTTCTCTCTCTCCACAGTGTTAGGGGAGAATGAACCAATGGAGAATTTTCTTCTGATTTTTCTAGAAGGTAACAGATGCCCACCATCATATTACATGTATTTTTCAATAGATAAAACATTTACATATTTAAAATTCCTATTCAAGATCATCTTCATTCACCATTTCCTCCTACATAGCAAATCACTTTAATTGGGTTGTGCATCACTTTTTTGTGTTATTATTCAAATATTTTTTTTATTTTATTATTTATTTTTTCTTGTTTTCAGAACCTTTATTTGTTTATTCACTCATTTTTATGGCCGGCTCTGCCCACACCGAGGGCAGGGCTGGCGCAGCATGTGGTGCCGGGGATTGAACCGCGGTCCCTGAAGCCGCCCAAGCTTTCCCAAGCAGGCGCTTTAGACCACTGAGCCATCCCGCCAGGCCCTATTATTCAAATATTACCCGCTACTCTGCACATAATTTTATTCTCCCATTTCTTACAGGAAATCAGGCCTAGAATACTCATTGGCTTTCATCTTTTTTTCTCATGTAATAGGACCTTGATCTTCATAACCATTTTGATTCATCAAAGGCTTTTTCCTCTCTCCCTCATTTTTTTCTTCAATTAACTTGATAGGCTCATTTTCTTTCTTTCTTTCTGTCTTTCTTTCTTTTTTTAGGGTCTCGCTACTGAGTCATAGTGATCCTCCTGTTTGTACCTCCCAAGCGCTGGGATTACAGATGTGCGCCCAAGCGCTGGGATTACAGACATGTGCCACCATGCCCAGTCTCCATTGCTGGCTCAGAGCATCCTAGAGCAGGGCCAGAGAGGCACGGGGTGCCAGGAACCGAACCCTCGTCGACGCGCTTCTTCTAAGCAAGTGCTAAATCCACTGAGCTATACCACTGGCCCTATTATAGGCTCATTTTCGATATACATAATAGTCATGTTCATCATAGGGAATTTGTGCCTGTACACAAGCAGGTTTTGCTATCTTTTTTATTTGGAGATAGGCTCTTGGCACACAGTTCAGGAGGCTGGCCTTGAATTCACTGTGCAGCCCAGACTGGCCTTGAACTTGCAATGATTCTTGTGCCTCAGCCTCCCGAGGGATGGGATTACAGGTGTGCACCACCACACCTGTAACATGGCATATTTTGGTTTCATTCTTTCTTGTTTTTTCCCCCAATCCCTTCTTCTCCCTTCAGTTCTCCTTTTCTATTTACAAACTTTGGCTTCTATTTTATTCTTTTATTACTGTTTTCTTTCCTTTTTCTTCTTTTGTCCCTTCCTCCACCACAGACCCCCAAATTGAAAGACCCATCCGAAAAGGGGCATCTGCCGTGAACACACACTTCTCAGAGGAAGAGATGCCCACAGTGGATATATGCATGAGAAAATGTTCAACATCACTGGTTATTAGAGAGATACAAATTAAAGCAACACTGAGATTCCACCTCACCCCAGAAAGAATGGCTATTTTCAAGAAACCAACCAATAACAAATTTTAGATGAGCTGTGAAGAAAAAGGAACACTTCTCCACTGCTGGTAGGAGTGTAGACTGGTACAACCACTATGGAAATCAGGGTGGAGATTCTTCACAAAAGTGGGGTTTGATATCCCACCCAACCCATCTATTCCCCTTGTGAGTATTTTCCCAGAAGAATTAAAACCATCATACCATAGTGATATACATGAGGCATGACTATAGCAGCACAATTTGTAATAGCTAAATCGTGTGTGTGTGTGTGTGTGTGTGTGTGTGTGTGTGTGTGTGTGTGTGTGTTGGGAGGGAGGGTGTTTGCTTTTTGTTTTCTTTTGGAATTGGAGAACTGAATTCCTTACCAGGAAGCTATATTCCCAGTCCCTCTCCTACCTTACTTTGGAGAGAGAATTTCCCTAACTCACCCAAGTTGGAATCAAACTTGCAGCTGTCCTGTCTTGGGCTCTTCACGCACTGGGACTGTGGGTATGCCCACTGCGCATGGCCAAACATTTTTTAACAGAAATATCAGATAACTACTTGAGGTTGTACAATTTCTTTTAAAGCTCCTTGCAGATGGTAACTTTCTGTTCAGAGCCGCGGAACAGCTTTGGGTAGAGTGGATCCTGCCCGCTGACCCCACAGTACCTACCTGGTCTCCTGAGGACCAGACAGAAAGAGAATGGGAGGAGTGAACGCCCTGATTGGCCACACCCCTGTAGGCAGCCAAGGCCTCCCCAAAACCCTCTTGGTTTCCAGGCTGCCTTTCCAACAGCAGCACGCAAACAGAGCAATCACATGCTGAGGAAGTTTACAGTGCTTCTGACTAGCAACAGTGGGGAAAACACAGGTGGACAGGACCAGAAACCTTGCCAAGCATGAGCTGAAGTAATCCCCTACATAAGCCATTTGCTCTCACTCTGTGGCTTCCTTCTTGTTTACAGCAAAGATCCCTCCTAAGATTGTCCCTTGGCTATTATTTTTTTAAATCCATGTGTCTTTTTTGGGCCAGGGTCTAGCCATGCAGTTCAGGCTGGCCTGGTGATATCTTTGTATCCCAGACTAGTGTCAAATTTGGAATGATCCTCTTGTCTCAGCCTCCTAAGTGCTGGAATAACATGCGTGCACCACTATGCCTGACTTTAATAAACCTGCTTCCTCCTGCTGTTTTACTTTTCATTCTGCAAAACTTCTCTGTCTCATGTTCTGTCCAACCTTCAATTTCTTTTCAGGTTACAGAGTTTATGGGTTTCTTTTCCGCTGGCTGAACTTGAAACCATCCTCCTCTTACACAGAGGGTTGTTCACCGTCATCATGCAACAAGAGCAGATGAAGCAGATGGACATCCCTGACAGAGAAAATGCAACTGGATGTGCTTAACGAATCATAGCATTGTTTGAACCTCCTGGATCACAGATGAAAACATAGCGCAGTGGTGGTGAACCACTTAGAGCTTGCATTGATAACCAATAGCCAGCTGCAGCCTGCATGCCTTGGGTTCACCACTACCAGCATAGGGGATTTCAGAGAGGCGAAAGACCAGCATCGACGAGAAGGAAATGGAATAAATGTGAGCAGCTTAGTGTTTGTCATCAGTGTGACTGAGAGCTGGCGAATGATTTCAGGGTAAGTTATGGTACGTCACTGATAGATTTATTGAGAAGAGAATAAAAGGAAAACAAACAAGAAAGTATTGAAATGGATTTAAGAACTGCTGGGAAGGACAGCACATGCAGATCTGTGGTAGAGAACTTGCTCTACATGTGCAAGGCCTTCAGTGCAATCTCCAGTTTGGCCCACCCTGAAATTAAATAATGCTGAGATTTCTGGACCAGGTGAATAACAGAATTTTACTAAGATGGAGAAACTATATTTGGTGAGGGAACTATTTGAGGTTAAGAAGCCAGTGAGAACTTTTAAGTGGAGAGTTCCAGCAGAGAGTAAGTCTGGAACTCAGAAGAGAAGTGAGGATCAGAAAGGCACATTTGGTCATTAACCTGCAGTCGGTGGCTGCCATGACTGTGGGGTACAAGGACGCCGTGCAGGAGAAAGGAATCAGAGGAAGACAACACCCCTGTGGAACCCAGGGACCATGGTCAAGAGGGAGGAAGTCAGCCTGTGGAGGAGAGGCAGAGGAGGAGTGAACAGCAAGTGCGAATCTAGGAAAGAAACGGACATGAGAAGGACGCGTCTTTTGAAAGCCTTTCAAGAGAACGAGTGTTGGCCACAGGCCTTCCAGAGGTCACACAGCGCATGTGCACAAGTGTACGTATAGAAAATATGTGCGTCTGGTCTGACTTTTCTGTGTGTATGAATGATGAACCAAGTCATTTTTTCCCTATGGAAGAACCTGATAATTTAATTTTTTAAAAAAATTATCTTTGTAGCCTTATTTTTCTCTCCAGTCTTTGAAAACACCCCATATACATTTGTAACTGATATGTAAATACTATTCTTGAACCACCTTCACTCAGTTCTTCCAGATTTCAGATTATTTCAAGGTAAAATTATTTAATAGGCCATTACTATGTGTCAGACCTGATCCTGGTCCCTGTGGACATGGAGGGAACAGTCTGTCTCCCATCACAGAGTTTGCGTTGCTGTCATCTGGAACAATGGGAAGCCACAGGGAGCTGGGGAGAAACACTTGACCTCAGAGTAACACGGAAGCCTCTGCAGCTGAAGGACAGAGACAGCCCATGGCACAGACTGGACTTGGCAGGGTTTCCCACCCCTGCCCTTGGAGACAGCTGGGCTCTGTCACAGATGGAAGGGCTGCCTGCTTCCTCCACAGCAAGCACCTTCTCTGGGCCATTGAAGGAGGAGTAATGGTAATTTTCTGGTGCCTGACACCATAGCCCATACTTCTTTAACAGCTTTGCTTTTGCCCTAAACAAGTTTCCTCCAGGAGAACAGGATCTCGAAAGGTGGGCTCAGTCCTCAGCACCAAAACCAGAAAATAAGCCTCTCACTAAAAAAAAAAGGAAAAAAAAATCAATCCCCCAAAAAACAGTACAATGAAAAAAAAGAAACAACTCACTATTTAGAAAGGAGGAGTTATTGTAGCTTTCTTCAGAGGGGACAAAGGATTTTAAAAGTCCTAAAACATACAATAAACACAAAACAAAACATTGACAATATTTTAAAGAGAGAGAGAGAGAATTATTTTAAACAATAAAACAGGAGGAAAAATTTGT
The DNA here is from genome assembly GCA_004027025.1 of Myocastor coypus. Lineage (NCBI taxonomy): Eukaryota > Metazoa > Chordata > Mammalia > Rodentia > Myocastoridae > Myocastor > Myocastor coypus. The sequence goes on along the minus strand of PVJA010004648.1, from coordinate 33,136 downwards.
TATGGTAAATACAATGGATGAGGTAACTATTAAGTGGATGTGCCTGAGGAAATTAGCCTCTCCAAAGACCAATTGAGAAGCTGTCAATGAAAGACAGCAGAGAAAGAATACAAAGGAAAACAAAAATAAGGCAAGGCAATATGAAGGGGGCATGATTGTTAACATGTACTCAAAGCCACCAAAATGGAAAGACGCAAGAATCAGCAAGTAGAAAAAGAATAGAAAGAGAATTCTCAAATTACAAAAGTAGGAAAGACTTACAGTGAAATCCACAATACCCCTAAATCATAATTATTTGTTATTTCTTAGCAAATAAAAATATATTTTACCTGTATCTATTGAGTGAAACTTTTAAATATGAAATCAAAGGAAATTCTAAAGCTTTTTAAAAAAACATGGTATACTTTTTTAAAAAGAATTTTATTTTATTTTATTATTTTTCTTGTTTCAGAACTTTTGTTTGTTTGTTTATTTATCTTTATGGCCGGCTCAGCCTGCCCTGAGGGCAGGGCTGGAGCAGCATGTGGTGCCAGGGATCGAACCGCGGTCCCTGAAGCTGCCCAAGCTTTCCTAAGCAGGTGCTTTAGACCACTGAGCTATCCTGCCGGGCCTCAACATGGTATACTTTTTTAAGAAGGAAAATGAATCAGAACCTAGATTTTTTACATAGCTAAAACATATGGGTCTGGCAAAAATATTCTCAGGTGAGTGAAGCCTCAGAAAATTTATCACATGGAGACCTGGACTGAAAACAGTTGCAGGTCAAGTGCTGAAAAGGCAGACAAGTCTAAAGCATGCAAGATGTAGATAAGGTGAAGAAGACCTTTAAACGCAGTCTGGCAAGATAGCTTAGCAGACTAAGTGCTTGCTTAGGCAAGCACAGGGACCAGGGTTCAATCCCTGGCACCACATGCCATGCCAGGCACACTGAGACTGCCACTGAGACCAGGTGTGGTGGCACAGGCCTCTAATCCCAGTGCTGGGGAGGCTGAGAACAGGATGATTACTATGAGTCCAAGCTGCATAGTGAGACCCTGTACAAAAAATATATATATCTTCAAATGCTGGATAGATTTGTCTTTTTAAAACCATCTGAATTAGCTTTTTCTTGTTGTTGTGACAAGTTCGCATGAGTTTACTGGCTTAAAACACAGGCTTATTATTTGCAGTGTTGTAGACCCAAAGTTAAACCCGAGTCTTGCTGAAGGGAACCCAGGGGGTCTTCAGGGTGGCATTCCTCCCAGGAAACCACAGGGAACACTATCTTTCTTTGCTTTTTCCCATGTGTAGAGTGTGTCTTAAGCGCCTCTTTATTTCCTAAAGTAGCCTGCTGTTTCTGTCTAATCATTCTGCCGGGTACTCTCTGCTTTTAAGGAATGTGGCTGGCCTCAGCATAGCTGGATATCACAGGCTGGTCTCCTCTGTGCCAGAACTTGGGCAGCACAGTGGTGCACACCTGTAGACTTGAGATTCTGGTTGCAGAGGTAGGAGGCTTGCAGGGCCAAGCCCAGCTGGGGCTGCATAGCCAGACCCTCTCTCTGAAGAAAGATAGCCTTTAACTTCAATCCAACTTGCACAGTTCCTTTCCACCACATGAAGTAACCCATTTATGAGTTCCAGGAGTTAGGACGCAGACATCGTGCTAGGATTCAGAAGAAAGGGAAGCATCCACACATGTTCACATTCAGCATTCTGGGTACTAAAGGCCACAGCAGAACGGACAGCTCCAGCTGATCCTGTTAGGAGGCAGGGCCTGGCTGCAGGGGGTCATTGAGAGTGAGACCCTGAAGGGCGTGTGCTTGTCCCTGTGTTTTCCTCCCTCTCACCAGGTTCTGGCTCCCCTAGACTGCATACAGTCTTTTCTACGCTCCCCCTCAGCTGTGCCATTTCTCCTCTGGGGCCAGAGGGGCCAGGGCAGAAACTGTGAGCTAAAGTGCACCCCCTTGCTATAGGTGGTGAGTTAGGCATTTGGACCCAGAGAGAAGGGAGTGGCTAAGACCTCAGGGTTCAGAAGAGACTCTGGAAGCAACATCTACTGAGGTAATAAAGCCAGGTGGGGCTCAGAAGCAGAGTGCTTGGCCAGCGCTGGAAAGTCCCCAAGTTCAGTCCTTATCATTGTACACACAAGAGCAGAATTGCAATAGTACACTATGCTTAAAGCAGCAGATAGGGGTGTGGCAGAGTACTGGTCTACCAAGAACAGAGCTCTGGGTTTGACCCCGAACACCAACACTCCTCTCCCAAATAACAGACATACATTAAATGCAAATCTATAGAACTTTCCACTTAAAAAAAGATTGCCATATGGTATAAATTAAAACTAAAATCTGGAAAACTTATTGAATCAAATTTAACATGTACTGAATATAAGATGCATATTATATCTAAATCAAAGAAAGAAGAAGGAGGGCTATCGATTAGATGGCAGCAAAGTTTTCTTACCAGACTTATTTTATGCTAGGTTACAGAGCTGTTTTTTGATTTATTTAGATGTATGTTTCATCAGGTGCAACAAAGGTGCACAGATAGCCAATGAAACAGAAGCAAAAGAAGTTGATTTGAGTGCTCCTAAGCTCTGACCCCAACTGCCCAACGTGCACCATCACCTTCTTATTCCTCAGTATCTGCACAAGGTATTATTTGTGTTATCTAAAGCTTCGGTGATACAGCACTTTCTAGTTGGATCCTAATGGTACCAAAAGCCATTAGTTCTGGGCGTAAGACAACTTCTTACCAGTTACACAGAGCACAAATACTTGATGTATAAATATTGCCAAATATGTTTGAGTCATGCTTCCCACCTCTTCCCGACAACTGTTTGCCCTACTGTCTCCTCCTCGGACTTGACTCCAAGCCAGCCATGTCCATCCTCAGCATGGACACTGGTTTTTTCAATACACATGCATATTTAGGCAGTGGGCACTTCTGTTCAAACTCCCCCCCCACCCCCCCCCGTGCAGATTCCAACATTCCATTAAGGGAAAAAATGTACCGTAATTTCAAATTTAATCTATGCTAAGTTCTGTACATATAAAACTCCATAAAACAATACAATAGTACCTATAAGGACACAGAATTTAAGAGTACAAAAAGTAACAAAGACAAAGAGGAAAAAAGGAAGTAGCAAATCTGTACCCCAAAAACCTAAGGTAAGTATATAGATATGCATTTTCCAACATGGTAGGCCTCTGATACAAATGCCTACTGAGCACCTGGAAAGTGTCTACTGCGGATTGAGATGTGCTATCACTGTAGAACATGTCTTAGATTTAAAACTCTACAAATCCTAAAGAATTCCCAGCCTCTAATAAATGAATATCATAGTGGCTTTACATGGAGGTAACACAATTTTGCATATGTTGGGTTAAAGTACATCAACAAAATTGGAATAACTTATTTTTTACCTTCTTAGTTTGGCTACTAGAAAATTTGGAAGTGCAAATACTGCTCAACAATTTCTATCAGACAGTTTCAGGAGAGATTTTAAAAACCAAAACATTATTAGGAGAAAAGAATCATTACTAGAAAACGTAAAAAGTTCAACTTAACAAGAAGATATACTAAATGTCTACCCAACAAAATAGCTTCAAAAATATGAAGTGCAATTTGATAGAACTACAGGAAAATAAATCCAGCTATTGTGATGAGAGATTTCAATATATTTGTTTAAACCATTGGCAAATGAAGTTAATGAAAGATTAATAGCGATTAGGAGATGACTGACACAACTAATGAGAGTGAGATTAATGAATTTATAGAGAATATTTACACCTTAAACAAAAGCATAGATTCACATGGAACATTTATAGAATTGACGACCTTGTATGTAGGAAACTTGATCATGTAGAGAATATTATATTTAAAATGATAAGATAGCATCCCTGAGTATTTATAAAGTTTAGTGACATGGTTCTAAATAACTCTGAGTCAAAGGAAAGACAAATCAGACAGACATGGTGACCCATGCTCTGAGAGGCTGAGGTAGGGAGATCATAACTTTGAGCCCAGCCTGGTCAACCTACAGACTTAGCAAGATCCTGTCTTAAAATTGGAGCTGTAGTTCAGTGAGGAGGCCCTGGGTTCAAGCTCTACTATTGCACACAACAATAGCAAACACTCAAAATTATAATCCAAAACATTCTAGGGACTTCTGCTTGGAAATCTAAAGTAATAGGTAGTGACCTGATCCTTCTGCCTTAAACAAGCCTTTGAAAAAGTTCAAAATGTGTTTTAAATAACCACTTCAAATATTAGAAATCAGGCAACATAGGACAATGATTCATAAGTGATGGAAATCAACTGAACCAAACCTTACAATTGCCCTAATTTACCACTTTGTGAGAGCTGAGGGGCCAACGCTGAGAATCTGGGGATCAAACCAGCAAGACTGTCATCACGAACCCCAGGGGGAAGAGAAGTGTGTGGAGGACCTGTGGACATACAGACAGTCTCCCTTGAGCACTCAGGCCAGGAAACCATGCAGGAAATGAAGAGAGCCACTCCATTTGTTGGGCCAACTTGTCCAAGTCATGGAGTCATTGACATTTGGTCAGACATCATCCAGGGTTTGTCTTAAGATTAACACTTGACTCAGTGGGCAGAATAAAGCAGATTGCCCTCTCAAGTAAGTTGGAACTCATCCGATAGGTCAAAGGCCTGACTAGAATAAAAAGCTGAGTGAAAAGGTATTCCTCCTCTCTGAATGTTGGAGCAGGAATTTGACTCTTATGCTTTGGATTTACGCAGAAACAGCTGTTCTTCTCAGACCTGAGTCTGCCTGCTGAATTTGGATGGAATCTCACATCCTTGACTCTCTTAGATCTTCAGCTTACAGACTGGAGATGTTAGGGATTCTAAGCCTCCATAATTACATAAACTCATTCCTTATAAGGCAAGAACACACACATACACCCTCATTGTACCCTAATGGTTTTGATTCTCTAGAGAACGCTAATAATACAATAACCAAGAATGATTCAAGAAAACATTACCTGGCATTCACCAAGGGAAAGCTGTGGTGCCTGCTTCTACCTGAAGGATTAGAAAAGCTCTTGAATTCTGGGAAAACAGGAAGAGCACTGAGAAAGGTTTTGCCTCAGAAGAAGGGAGCACTGTAATTAGCTCTTGACTACACACAGCTGTTGCTCTATCTAACATCCATAAAGGCAGTCCAGAGGAGGATCAAACTATTTCCAAGGAAATTACCATCTGTACTGCAGAAACAAGTTAAAAAAATATTTGTGGAATACAATAAAATCCAGCACCCAACAAGGTAACAGTAATAATGTCTTAGTAAAAAAGTACCAAGTGTGCACAAAATCAGGAAAATACAACCAATAATTAAGAGAGCAACCAGCTGAAAAAAGACAATAGATAATGGCTTTAAAACTATTATTTTTACTATAGTCTATTTATTTATTTATTTGTTTGTTTGTTTATTGTTTTGTGTGGAGCCAGGGATTGAACTCAGGACCTTACATTTGCCAGGCAGGCACTGATGCCCCTTAGCTATCTTCCTGGCCCCTTCTATAGTCTAAATATTAAAAAATTAATACTTTGTATACCAAAGCTCATGGAATACAGCAAAAATTAGTAATATGAGATATATATTAGCAAAAGCTGGTCTAATAGGTCTATGATCCTAGCACTCTGGGAGGCAGAAGCAAGAGGATGATAAGTTGGAGCCCAACCTAGGTAATTTAATAACTTACTGAGACCCTTTCTCAAAATAAAAAATTAACAGTGTGTGAGGTATAGCTCAGTACACACATTTTGGGTTCAATTCCTGGTACTCAAAAAAAAAGAAGAGTATTTAGATATCAGTTCTTATTTTTTTAATGAGCAGAACATATTTATTGAGGGAAAGAAAGCTCCTATCTGAGAGAGGGACAGGAGGGGGGGTCCCGAGTGGGTGTCCCCTCAGTTCTTATATTAAGAAAGACACGGTGCTAAAATTTAATGAGTAGGAGTAGTGAGGTAATATAAGAGCAGAAATCAATAAAATATAAAAATGAAGTTATAACAGAGAATATTAACCAAGCCAAGTATTGGATCTTCAAAAATAAACAAATAGGTAAACCTAAAATATTATACAAGAAAAAGAGAAAAGTCATATATTTATAGCAGTATAAATGTTAACATCTGAAGACCTAATGGAGATGTAAAAACCAGGGAACACTATTATCATTTATGTGCTGACAGTCTGGAAAATTAGACTCAGTTGACAAATTTCTTGTGAAAATATAATTTATTTTTTTTCTTGTTTCAGAACTTTTTTGTTTGTTTGTTTATTTATTTTTATGGCCAGCTCAGCCTGCCCTGAGGGCAAGGTTGGCACATTGAACCATGGTCCCTGCAGCTGCCTGCAGGTGCTTTAGACCACTGAGCCATCTTGCCTGGCCCCATTGTGAAAATATAATTTAATACAATGTAATCAACTGTTGGTGGAGCATCCACTTCCAAGCCCCCTTAGTAGCAGAATTGCTCCATGGCTGGTTTGGGGGTGCAGGGATGTTCACCCCCTAGGAATTCTCATCCACACTGTGAATGCCTTCTGCTTTGCACCTGGGAGAGAACGAGGCACCTGCCAAGCTGGGCCCATGTTCCTAGCCACCTGGATGGAAGGCTGGAGCAGGGTTGGCTTTTGAGCCAAAAGTTTGAGGCTGGCCTAGGCAACATGGTAAGACTCTGCACACAACCCACAGCACCTTGCAAAATGACCTCATGAATGGAAAAAGTATCCACAATTTTTTTTTTTTTTTTTTTTTTAAAGTGGAAAGAGAAGATGGCGGCTGTGTCAATTCCGGAGCTGAAGCAGATCACCCGGGAAGATGAGATGCGCCATTCGTGCCACGCCATACTGTATGCCGCCAACCCTTGGCAGCTCTTGGGCTGTATCCCCACGCGCTTCTCGCTGTTGATGCAGATGCCCTTTGATGGGCTGCTGGGCTTCCTCGGAGGCTTCATGGACCGACGCTTCTGGTCGCTGGAGGACAGACTGAACCGAGTGCTGGGCCTGGGCCTGGGCCGCCTGCGCCTCACCGAGGCCGATTACTTGAGTTCGCATCTGACGGAGGGCCCGCACCGCGATGTGTCTCACCTGTACGCTCTCGGCAGCTCACGCTGGAGCTGCTGCATGCAGTGGAGATGAGCGCGCTGCGCTCTCAAGACCACGGCTTGGAGTTGCTGGGCCTCATGCGTGTCCCCGTCTACACCCAGAAGGATCTGAGCCCAAGGCTTTCCCAACTTCCTGAGCAATGCCTTTGTCAGCACCGCCAAGTGCCAGCTCATTTTTGCCCTCAAGGTACTCAACATAACGCCCTAGGAGAAGCTGGCTGAGGCATTGGCAGCAGCCCCAGAAAAGCAGAAGGCGTCCCTTGCGAAGCTACCCCCTGCTTCCTCCTAAGGCTGTCCCTGGGGGAGCTGGGGCTATCTTCAGGGACCCTGGACATTGCAGGGAGTTTGTCTGCAGCCCCTTTGGGCAGCTGCTCATCTCCACCTCCTGAAGCAATCGGTAGGATGAGCTCCTATCTCAGGTGGGTCAGTGGCCCTGGGGTAACGCAGCACACTACTGGGACCATTCTGGAAAGCTTTTCTTATGGAGGTGGACTCGTTCTTGTCTCCTTTCCAGAGTCAGCCCCAGGGCCTGGAGAAGAGTTTTGGGTTGGATATTGTATTATTAATTCTGGTTGTTGCTGAGCTGAGTGCTTTTGGCTTTTGTTTTTCATGGTATGAACTCTGGTGAGGCTTTAAAGTGACTGCCTACTGTGGCTCGGGGCCCACTGTGGGACCCCAGCTGTGTATGCTGTTGAAAGAGAAAGTCAATAAAGTTGTTCTTCTTCTGCTTAAAAAAAAAAAAAAAAGTGTACAGATTTAATCAAAAATTATCCAGTAAATGAGTGGGCAGCCGGAATCATGTGCCTCCTGACAAAAGGCAAAGTACACAACCTCCCTGTTAAGGATCTTTGCCAAAAATGTCTAACTCATTCTAACCAAGGCTTCAGAGCAGCACACCATTTGGATGATAGAGTATCACTGCATTTACATTAAATGATGACATATTCAAGGGACAGCGAGTGTGAAAATACCATGAAAAAACAAAAGAAGAAACAAACCCAAAAGATAATAACAAACAGAATTCATATATCTTCATTTATTTACTTCCTTATTATGTATTTGGTAGAGGGTCTCACTATGCAGCTCAGACTCATAGTGATCCCCCTGTTTTCGGTCTCCCACAAACTGGGATTACAAGCATGTGCCGCCATGCCCAATCTTGGTGGCTGGCTCAGCATGGCCAGGTGTGGGGCCAGTATGGCCAGTGTTGCCGGGGATCAAATTCTGGTCCCTGTGCTTGCCTAAGCAGGCACTTAGTCTGCCAGCCCAACAATTCATATATTTCAATAGTACCTCAGATTTTATTTAAAAATAAGAAAATATTTTTGGGGAACAGATTGATTATTTTACTATAGACATTTTATTAATAGATTGTATTGTGGAGATTATAAAATTGATACTTCCTTAGATGTGGTGATTCAAGGCCATAATGAGGTATAAGTTGTATAAAAGCTAAATATCATCTAATTTTCTGGTCTGGCTTATTGTTTTCCAAAAATAGCTATAATTTACTATACTATGCCGCGCCAAACCTACTAAATATACTTGTCATGTTTTTCTTAGCTATGGAACCAGTCATTACAAGAGAGACAAAAAGAAAAACACTTGGCATACGCTGTGAGAGAAAACTGCAGCACCGTTTTACCAGTTTGTCTCTGCTACCCTCTAGTGGTGTCAAGGTTAAGATATCCTCTGGTTTAAACAGGGAGACACAGGGACAGAAACAGAGATAGAGGCAGAGGCAGAAGCCGAGAGATGGAGACAGAGAGACAGAGACAGAGACAGAGAGACAGAGGCAGAGACAGAGGCAGAGAGAGACAGACAGAGACAGAGACAGAGACAGAGCTGAATGACAAAACTTAGATTTATGTACAATGGTGCACTACACCGAAAAGCAGGATGAAGTTGAGACATTTTTCGGTAAACAGATGCACACTAGGGACACAATGTTAAGTGAAATAAGTTGGACATACATGTTTTAAAGAAAAGAAACAGAAAGAGAGCAGGAAGGAGGACTGGAGGGAAGGAGAGAGAGGAATTCCTGGATGTGGCATCTGTGCTGTCTGTACCAGGGGAAGCTAAGTTCCTATCAGGCCCCTGGGCAGAAAGGCAGAACCTGTAGCTCTCACAGGCTCCCGAGGAGCTGCTGGTCCCCTACCCCAGGGGACCTGCTGAGCTCTGTAGGAAAGGAATCCAGTTCTTTCTTGCCCATTAGCTCCTACCCTGGCCCTACAGCTATTCGGAGGGCTGTGGCTGTCCAAACCTCCCCATGGCTTCCTCTGTTCACCTCCTAGGAAACGCCTGGTCCCCTGACCCTCACGCATTTCTTCTTTTGTTTCTACCTGATAAAATCATGCTCGCATCTCAAGAATTCTTTCCAGTATACCCTTTCTCAGCTTTAACAAACTCCTCACAAAGTTCCAAATAAGCCAGGTGTCTTTGACATTGTGCGGGTCTTAATTGGTCCCCAAATTGCCCAAGCTAGGCCCACGTCTGCTGATCCTTGAGTGCACCTTCCCTGGGTATCGGGATTACAGGCATGGGTGCTCATGCCTGGCCCCTCCTTGTTTTTATTTTTAATCATAAAGAGCTACAGCCCTTGTGACACTGACTGAGCTCAGCACCTTGGGGAAGGCAGCTTGGCCTCTTGCTCTTAGCAGTGCGCTGCCTCATAGGGGTGGCTCAGAAGCCTACGAAGGCTGTGGAAGCAGCAGGTGCCACCGCTCTCCAGGCCCCACCTGGAGATGCCAGCTCCTCCCTCTGCGTCCTCAGCATCTGGTCAGAAAGGGAGCCGGGGGAAGGTGGTCCTCGGCACCACAGAAGCCTACTCCACGGCGGCGTCCCCATCTCCCTCCTTGCCCCAGCACCAGAGGGCAGGCAGTTGTTCACCTTGTGGCTTCGTCGGACCAACCAGAGATCATCAGTATTTGGAGAGTGCAACGTCACAGCTTAGTTTTCTGTTTTTCCACAATCTGCGGCTTGCTGTGCGTCGTGCTGTGTCGTGCGTTGCTGGTGCAACATGACACATGGCGCATACAGCCAGATCGCTGGTATATGTAAGAGCGCTGTGCAGGGGCTGGCTGTGCTCACTGTGGCAAGAGAGGCTGTCACTACAATGTCACCCTTAGAAAGCTGTCAGATGAAGTAAACATTAGAAAAGAACCAGAATATTTCATAATGTGAAATCTCAGGTTATCACACCAGGTGACAGTTTATTGCATTAAATTAGAGCTTTGCTATTTGGCACCATTTGAAATCAAGCCTTTATATTAATTTCTTAACTTGCTGATGACAAAGCTATTCATAATCAGTTCCTGGGTTGACTTTGTAGATATGAAGGCTTGAAAGTTATTTCTCATTGCATGGCTTAATTTCTGGTAGAAAAGCCTACCTTAAGCATAAACATTATTGAGGTAAAATAAATTTATTTGTTTATTTAATATTATGGCCTGCTCAGCTTGCCCTGGGGATGGGGCTGGTGTACCATGTGGTGCTGGGGATGGAACTGTGGTCTCTGCAGTTGCCTCAGCTTTCCTAAGCAGGTGCTTTAGACCACTGAGCTATCTCTCCAGTCTTATTGTGGTAAAATTTAAGGACACGCAGAATCTAGAAGAATAAATTTTTACTTTATTTATTTATTTATTTTAGGCTTTTCTTTTCTTTTTCTATTTAGTACAGGGTTGGCAAGGTCTCACTACACAGATTGGACTCATAATAATCCTCCTGTTTCAGCTTTTGAAGTGCTAGGATTACAGGCACATGCCACCATGCCCAATCTAACTCTGTCTCGGTGGGCCCTGGGGGTGGGGCTAGCATGCCACACTAGGGATTGAATCACAGTCACTGCATCTGCCTAAGCAGGTGCTTTAATCCACTGAACTATCTGGCTGGCCCTAAAAATAATTTTTTAAGGTCGCAAAGACTTAATTATAAAACTGCACTGATAATTTCAACAGATTAGACCATTCCTACTTGCTCCAAGTAGCTATAAAAGTGCCACATATGTAAGGGTGACAGACACAGAGAATCTAATGAAACTTATGTTTAGGACTATGCCTTCATATAGGGGTAGTCCATGGGACCCAGGCTTTAGAACTGTAAGCTGACTAAACTTTGACTCTGTAAATTTTCCAGGTAATCTGTGATAGCAGCAGACAAAAGACTAAGATGATCTTTAGTGCCATGCTCAGATGCTCATATGAGTTTACAGAATGTGTACAAATACTTTAAACATGATTAAAGATATTTTTCCACTTTATACGTATGTATGTATCTATGCATGTATGTATGGGGACTTGAGTTCAGGACCTCACGCTTGCCAGACAAGTGCTACACTCTGCTGAGCTACATCCTTGACCCCTCCATTTCAGGTAATAGTTTACTTAGCCCCCTGTCCATGGGTGATATGACCATAAGCATTTTGGGATTCTGCATGGGACAGGTCAAAATACATTGCTATGGTCTGAAAATTTATATTCCAAATCATATGTCAAAATTCTTACCCCAAAGTGAGTATTAGAAGATGAGGTCTTCAGGAGAAATAAATTCCTATGGCTTAAGAGCTACCCGAGTACGTTGCTATAGCAGCCTGAAAGGATTAGGACGTGTACTTAATTTTGGATTAGTGGTATCTAGTTGTTTTCCAAAGCACTTTCAAGTCATTACCAGTGGCTGTAACACAGGCCTGGCTTCTAGGACAGAATAGTCCTTTCTCCTATTCTGCTGACTTTCCTGACATCCGGAACTGAAACCATGTAGGGTCCAAGATATTGTCCCGGGCAAGTGGGCAGTGGAGGTGAAGTGAGCCTGGGGCAAGTTCTTCTGTGATCGGATTGATAACATTAAAACCAGAATGATTTTAGTTATTGTTAGCCTATGTTAATCAATTTTCCGCCACTGTGACAAAATATCTGAGATAATCAACTGTAGAAGGAAAAAAGGTTTATTTTGGAGGTTTGGGTCCATGGTTGGTTGGTTCTGCTACTTTTATGTCATAGGTGGATGTGTGGCAGAGCGGAGTTGGCCAGGCCAGACGTGAAACAGCAAGAAGACGCTGGGCTCCCACAAGCCCCTTCCAGTCCTGTTATTGACTAAAAGATACACCACCAGCACCACACTCAGAGTGCCATGGAGGACAATGGAGAACTCTTGGCACTGGATTGTTTAAAGTGCGCATGCGCACCCCACACGCATGCGCACAATACACAAGCACGCATGCGCATACGCTCTCAGCTCCGTCTCTTAAAAGGTTCTCCATCTTCAACAGGGTCCAGACATAGCTTTACTACAACAGGGCTTTGGGGCACGCATACTCCAGATCCAAGCTGTAAGTAACACTCTGCGTTATAAACTGAACTCCCCTAGGGACAGATGCACGCCCAGGAAGGCAGCGCAAACAATTACAAAAGTTTAAAACAATTCCAGGGATCTGGAATATTTAGAAGCATAATTCCTGTTTATGTATAGCTTAGTCTTAGGGCTCAAACAGCGCACATGTGAAACAAATTCAGTTTTCTCACATTTAAAAGGCATTCTAAAATTTGAAAGACAAACAATAATGACCCTGGAAGGCAAAGTAGCTTTTGTGAAATGATCAATCATTAATTCCCCCCAAACACACACAAAAAACCCAATTAACCATGTAGAAGAGAAGAAGGTAAAGTTGTCCTTTTTATCTATGTGGAAAATACTGAAAGGCTGTGTTATATTAAGAAAAAAAGATTATACAGTTTATCAGGTAGGTGCAAAAGTATGCATTTAAGATATGACTCCAAAAACAGTACAAAAAGTAGGAAAAAGATATAAGCATGTCAGGAAATTTATGAAAATATTCTTATGGATGTTGTAATTTTGTGTAATTTATGGACTTTGGAATTTTATGTAATTTTCAACTTTTAAAACTTTTGTAATTTTATGACTTTTTTTTTTCCAATACCAGAGATCAAACTCAGCACCTTGCGCTTGCTAGGCAGTCGCTTATGCCGCTGAGCTATTTTCCCAGCCCAACTTCTTTTTTTTCTGGAACCGGGGATCAAACTCAGGACCTTGCACTTACCAGGCAGGTACTTGTACTTCTTAGCTTTCTCCCTGGGCCCCCAACTTCTTATTTTTAATACACATTCCTCATCACACTTAGTCTTGTATTATTTTCTTAAAATTGGTCCCTGTTAGGGGCCCGGCGGGATGGCTCAGTGGTCTAAAGCGCCTCCTTGGGAAAGCTTGGGCGGCTTCAGGGACCGTGGTTCGATCCCCGGCACCATATGCTGTGCCAGCCCTGCCCTCGGGGTGGGCTGAGCCGGCCATAAAAAAATGAGTGAATAAACAAATAAAGGTTCTGAAACAAGAAAAAAAAAATCATCAATTAAAAAAAAAAGCAGTGAGAAATTAAAAAAAACAATTGGTCCCTGTTATAGTCTGGTGCTGTAACAAAATGCCTTAGACTGAAATTTATAATGAATAAAAATTCTAATAATTCCGGAACAAAAATAGTTCTGGAACAACTTGCCAGCAGAAGGAGGGCTGCTCTTGGCTTCTAAGGTAGTGCGCTCTTGCTGCAGCCTCTGATGAGAAGTGGGCAAAGCAGAGCAGCAGTGCCCTGTCCTGTGGCAAGGGGATGGATTGGGAAGGAGACCGTGCTTGTGCAGGCACTAAGCCATTCCTGAGAAGCGGCTCTAAAACCTTCTAGAACTCTGCTGCTGAGTGCTGTCATCTTGGGGATTAAGTTCCAACACAGGCCTTCTGAAGAGACACAGACATTTAGATCCCAGAAGCCTCCAGGCAGTAAACAGGGGCAGCTCAGCTTATGACAGGGCTTCAAGACACTAAACAGAATTGGCCCAAAGTAGAGTAAACAGTAATCATTAATATGACAGCATGAATTTCCAGTAGCCCTGAAACACAGATAATTGAGTTAAATTGAAAGAGCTAGCACTACTGGTGTAAACCATGTGTTCTTCTTTATATTGAATGTAAAATGGATATAATATGTAACTCACTGTCTTTACTTGACTTTGTTTCCTTAAGCTTTTGGGAAAGATATCTATCTCCAGTCTCTATCTCTATCTCTATCTCTATCTCTATGCCTGCCTATCTATACCTGTCTATATGTCTGTCCATCTGTCCGTCTGTCTATACATGCATTGCAGTGTTCTCAGTGAACAGAGAAGACCCTGCATTCCCCACAGCATTTCTCTGGAGCAGTCAGTTTTCATTTAAAAAGTGACTTTGGAATTTTTAAAAGTTAATAGGGGGTTGGGAGTGTCACCTGCCACTTGCAGAGGCCCTAGGTTTAAGTCCCCAGTGGCTGGGGGAGGGAAAGGTAAGAAAAAAAGGTCAGATCAGGCAGGAAGCCTTTAGCTCCCACCAAGCTCTCCAATCCCCAGCCTTCTGACTCTGTCACATAGGAACAAGATTTGTCCAGGCCAGAAGTGACTCACTGTGAAGAAAGGCACTAGACGTTCAGGCAGACCCAGTGAACCAGTGCCACTCTGCATCCTAAGCGGGGTCTTCTTCGACTTCACAGAGGGTGTGTGTGGCTGTCAGGCTGCTCCATGTGCCACCTAAATGCAGTGCCAAGAGAAATTCGTACTAAGTGGATTCCTATTATCCCCGCTGTTTTATAGCTTTAGTTTCTTAAAGATTTCACAATGATGTTCAAGTGCAGAAGTCACTCTTAGAGTGCCACTGAGGACATTGAAGAGAGGACCTGTGACCCTGGAGTAATGATTGAAAGCATAACTTAGGTCTCTCTCTCTGTGTCTCTTTTTCAGTCTCTGTCTCTCTCCTTCCTTGTGGTAATAGAGTTGAATTCAAGAGTGCTTTACCAGTGTGAACTGAGCTACTTCCCTAGCTCTCTATTCCCTTTTTAATTTAATTAATTAATTTATTTATTTATTTATTTATTTTTATGGCCCGTTAAGTTTTAATTGAGCCGAT
The DNA here is from genome assembly GCA_004027025.1 of Myocastor coypus. Taxonomy (NCBI): domain Eukaryota; kingdom Metazoa; phylum Chordata; class Mammalia; order Rodentia; family Myocastoridae; genus Myocastor; species Myocastor coypus. The sequence goes on along the minus strand of PVJA010004648.1, from coordinate 18,085 downwards.
AGTGGCCAAAAAGGTTTTACACAACAGCGATCAGTAGACTCTGGATGACTAGAAACAGTAGGACGACGGTCCCGTGAAATACGATACCTCAGATTCTGTCGGCGCCCGCTCTCCTGCATTTTCTGTAGCCGCCGTTTCCTCTGCCTTTCGCGCTCCAGCTACAGAGGAAGCCCCGCCCAGGCATATCTGGGCTCTGATTGGCTCCTTTGAAAGTCTACGGATTCCCTGATTGGTGGCTCCGAGCCCCTTTAGCGCGGTGAGTTTGAAACTGCTAGCACTTGACTTCCGAGCTGGTTCCGGGAGGTTTTCTGAGGAGAGACGCGGGCCAGGTAGCTGTCGCTTCGGCCGCCGCGGAGCGACTCCCGGGTACCCGCCGGCTTGGGGCATTCGTGTGGGGCCCGCTCGGCGAGCGTCGGGGAGCGTGTGGCCCGGGCGCGGGGGCTACCGGCCTGGGGGGGGCGCGGCCTGGTCGCGGCGGTCGGGAGAGGCCTCGCGGCCCTCGGTCCTCGGGGCGCAGGTCGGCCGCGCGGGCCCTCCTTCTCGAGCGCGGGGTCGCCGAGCAGGGGTCGCGAGGGCAGGCGCGGCGCTTCCCTTCCGCGCGGCCGCCGGGGTGGGCTGCGCACCACGGGGCGCGGTGTGCACTGCGCGGCCCGCCCAGGAGTGAGCGGCTACGGGGGTCGGAGGCGCCGGCCCGGCTGCAGCACCTGCGCGGCGTGAGGGGCGTGGGAGCCGCGCTCGGGCTGGAGAGGCTGCGCTCCCGGCGGCAGCTGGCGGGACAGGAGCCGCGCCGCCTCGCCTTGCAGCGCATGGACGTGGCTGGGTCGAGGCCCGGGACGCCCGCCCGCCGGTACCAGGGGAGGCTGGAGCCGGGCTCGCGGGGCGGGGCGGGGCGGTCGGAGCGCCGCAGGGTGCGTTTGCAAAATTGCGTCCCTTCCCCTGCGCCAGGGAAATAGAGGACTTTTTACTTAAAATTCACCTGATTCCCTGACGTTGTGATAATTTTATGACCAGTGATTGCAAAAATCTTTTGAGTTTGGCAAGGTAATTTCCTCACACTGTATTTTTTTATCATCAGAATTTTTCCTGTGGAATTGAAATTTTCGTTCTTGAGTGCTTAGTAACGTATTGCCATTTTGAAAGTCTCGAGTATGTTTTGCCTACGCGACTGTAAAAAACAAAGATTAAAAAGCCACTTAAAACTGAATACAGCACTTGAATTTTTAAGTGCTTTAAAGGAAAAGTCCTATCTCCTAAGGGTCGAATAATCTGACCACATTCCTTGTAATGACTTTTAAAAGCTTATTTTGAAAAATATAAAACAGTACACATTCAAATAACACTTTAACAATATTTAAGTATGACTTTGTCACATTCTTAAAAAAGAATTCTTTGGGGTGAAAAAATGTATGTGTTTCAGAGACACTTAAGTGCTACAATGTATTCAATCTACAAATTTTGTAGCTGCTAGTAAGGGTCAAAAAGTCTTATTGAAAGAGGCTTTGTCCTTGTAAATACTGTTTTAATATAATGTAATATTTATGGAATACATATTGCAGAAGGCACAGTGGAAAACGCTTTAGATGTATCTAGTACTTAAAACTACTCTGAGTTAGTGGCATCTAATTCAGTTTTTCCTTTTGTTTTAGGATCTATCCAATCTGTTGAATAACTATGGAAGAGTATACCAAAATAGAGAAAATTGGAGAAGGTGAGTGGTTTTAATAATAAATACCTTTTAAAGAATGCTACTTCTGTAACACTGAGGACACAAAAATAGCAAGAGGCAGCCTTTAGGATGTCTTGGAAGCTGAGTGTAATGGTGCATGCCTGGCATTCCAGCCTTCTGGGAGGGTGAGGTGGGAGGATTCCCTCAAACCCACCTGGTCAACCAAAGGACTTACTAAGATGCCATGCCAAGATCAAATATTAAAAAAGTGGAAATGTGGTTCAGTCCAAAGGCCCTGGTGCAATTCCTAACACATGGAGAAAAAGAGTCTTTTAGTGCTAAATGGATTGGTGTTCTACCCCCACCCCGTAATCAGAACTTTTGATACTAAACATCTGAGTGTGTGTGTTTCGAAAACGTTACAGGTTGTGTGTCGGGATGATGAAGGTTGGGGCTGTAGTAAACTAACTTTATAAAATATTTTTAGTCTTATACAGCTATTTTTAGTATATATAACTAAATTTACCTAAACTTTGTTAAACTGGCTTTAATAAATTTTGTTTTTAAGACAGTGTCTTTATGGGTAATGTAGGCCAGTTGTGAACTCACTGTAGTGCAGGCAGGCCCCTGGTTGAAGATTCTCTTGCCTCAGCCTCCCAATTGCTAGGATTACAGGTATGTAGTACTCCCACCAAGCCTGTAATAATTTGTGTGTGAAACTAATATAAAGTTTGTAGATGTAAATAACCTGACATGTTCGGGTATAAGACATTTGAAAACTAAGTTTTGTGGATAACCTTAGCTTTTTGTCAGACATCACCAAGTGTCTGGATCTAGCTGGATGTGGTGGCACATACCTGTAATCACAGTTACTGGGCAGGCTTATGCAGGACAATAGTGAGTTTGAGTTTGGCCTGGGTACCTTGGTGAGATCTTATCTCAAGGTAGAATCTGAGAGGGCTGGCTTGTAGCTCAGTGGTACAGCACTTGCCTAAGATGCATGAAGTCCTAGGCTCAGTGCTCTCCGGCAAAAGAAAAAAACAATCTATGTAGCATAAATAAGCAATAAATATATCTCTTTGCTTAGGTATTTTCTTTTCTTTTTCTTTTTTTTTTTTTTTTTTTTTTTTTTTTTTTTTTTTTTTTTTTTTTTTTTTTTTTTTTTTTTTTTTTTGTGTGTGTGTGTGTGTGTGTCTTTTAGACAGGGTGTCACTATGCAGTTGAGGCTGGCCTTGAGCTCACTTTTGTGAGCCCAGGCTGGTCTCGCATTCGTTCTGATCCTCCTGCCTCAGCCTCCAGAGTGCTGGGATTATAGATGTGTGCCACCATGCCCGGCTGCTTAGGTATTTTCTGTTGTATTTTATTTTTTTGAGGCAGACTCTTGGCTGCGTGGTTCAGATTGCCTTTGAGCTCACTGTGTAGCTCAGGGTGGCCTGAACTTCCCATTACAGCCTCCTAAGCCCTGAGATTATAAGTGTGCACCACCACACCCTGCCAGCCTGGATCTTCAAAAGTTTATGTGCATTCTGCTTGAGAAACACTTTCATCTGTATTTTGTCCACTCAAAGATCCCAGTAATACAAGGAATATTAAAAAGGGTAATGCATACTGTGCAATTTAGTATGATAGACCAAGGTTCAGTGTCAAGTTAAAGATACATTCCTAGGTCTTTCTAAAAATAAAATTTTTAGGATGGGGAGATAGCTGAGTGGTCTAAGCATCTGCCTGGCAAATGCAAGGAACCAAGTTTGATCCCTGGTACTGCATTCCATGCTGTCTCTGGAACCCCAGGTGCGCTGTACTGACCCCAAAACTGGGGATAGTGGTAGACATTTACAACCGCAGTGCTGGGGAGGCGAAGACAGGAGGATCACAAGTCTGAGCTGTGTAGTAAGACTTTGTATGAAATAATTAAAAATAAATTCTCTTAAATACATTATGAAATCTTTAAGCTACTTTTGTTCCTGAGTTATGAGTATCAAATGTTGGGCGGTTACTATTAGTGCCACTACTGCTGTCTTCACAGCTACTTATCTTTATGTTGTGCCTGCTTGATGCTTCCTTATTGGTGCTTCTTAGGTCTTCTCAAATGTGGCCTAGCTTCTAACCTACAGGTCTTTGGTAATGATTGGTCTTTCTTCCCAGAAGCCATCACAAATTGGGTTTGCTCTTCACCTCCTTGTTCTTGGCCAGAAGAGCTTGGTAGCTCCATTGGCACCATACCCAGCACCTTTTTGTTTTGTTCTCGTACTGGGGGTTGGACCCAGCCAGCCTTGCGCTGAGCAACATTCTAACCCTGTTTTCATTTTGCAGCAGGATCTTGCGCTACTTAAGCTGGGGATCCTAACTTGGCCAGACTCTTCTGGCACTTTCTAACTTCCTACCTCAGCCTCCCAGAGCACTGGGATTACAAATGTGCACCACTGCATCTGGGCTGATCTTACCTTTTTTATTTCATTGCTACAGCACATGGTGCATGAGAGCTGGCAGTTTTGTCTTATTCTCAAATGTTTACCTATTGCCTGGCAGTAAGTATGTGTACCTGAGGAGAGAAACTCAAATATTTGATAATAACATTGTTCTCTTTTTCCTTGTGAGTTTTTCTGAATTCTGTTGTTTTTTCTTTTTCTACCATGTATGGTTTTGTCTACTCCAGTGCCTGGCTGTTTTGAGATTCTATATTGCGTGGTTTGGATTTTCTTGTTATGGTTATGTTTTGCTTTGGTTTTTTGTTTTTGTTTGTAAGATAGTTTTTCATGGTGTAGCCCAGGCTGACTTCGAACTCACTCCTCCATCCTGCCTCAGCCTCCTTAACTCATTTGACTGCAAAATAGTTTTGAAAAGTTAACTTGTGGGTGACATAGATGACGTCTTGCATACAGTTTTCTGCCATGTAACTGGTCAGACTGGTAGCTGTAGTGATTTGAACTTTATTCAACTTTTTATTTTGAACATTTCCAAACCTCAGATCGCTTGAAAGATTCCTATGATGGACATGTATAGTATGGTCACATTTGTGGCCTGTCACACGTTCTGTATGTGTGCATTAGCAATTTTTCTTTCTTTTTTTTTTTTTAAGAATTTTTTATTTTATTTATTGTTTTCTTGTTTCAGAACCTTTATTTGTTTATTCACTCATTTTTATGGCCGGCTTAGCCCGCCCCAAGGGCAGGGCTGGCGCAGCATGTGGTGCAGGGGATCAAACCGCGGTCCTTCAAGCCACCCAAGCTTTCCCAAGCAGGCACTTTAGACCACTGAGCCATCCTGCTGGGCCCCCCAGCAATTTTTCTTTTAGGTATATTTGAAGACCCATCTGAAGTTATACATTTCATTTGACAGTTTTGCCTGGATTTTTTTAAAATTAAAAATTCTGTGTTTTGTTCATCTTCATGTATGCAGTGCTACGGGGGATTGAATTCAAAGACTGTGCCTCCCTACCCCAAGCCTTTAAAACATTTTTTCTTTACAATTTTGGGAGTAGCTCTCAAGCTGCCAGACTGGTTTTGATTTTGTTTTTGTTTTGTTTTGTGATGCTAGTGGTGCTGTGCAGAGCTCTGCAAGCCATGTATCACTAAGCTACATATATCCCCAGACTTTGTTGGAGTCAATGTCTTGGTAAATTATCCAGGCTGGTCTTGACTTGGGTATTACAAAGTTGATTTTTAGTTGCTGAATTTAAAAAATCTGAATGTTGTCATGCTAGTCTTTGAATGCTTCTCGTCTAATGACAGTGTCCCTGGCTCATAGATCATGGCTATGTCCATGATGGAGGAAACTTAATGGCATTTAGTAGACGCTGTGAAATAAAGGCTAGTTGCTTGCCACCTGAGGCTTCCATACCTGCTCATTCCTATTTTGTGTTTCCTGGAGAAGTCTTCTGTTAGACTGGTCTCCCTCCAAACTTTTCTGTGTTGCTAAGGTTCTTACTTGCTTTCAAGGTAATGTTTTTCTTTTGTTTTTCCTTATTTAGTAAGCTTTTAAAAAATAGCTCTGTAATACTCAGTTCATTTTAAAAGTGTATCCTTTATATTTCTTAAATAATTTTTTGTGATTAACCAGTGAAATGGTTCTGCTTTATTTATTCCCTATCCCAGTAGTTCAGTGAGAAGTGGTAATAGTTTAGAAAGAAGAGATAGCACTGATCTCTAAAATTCGATTTAATGAACATTGAGTGTTGGCCAACCATTTCTTACCAGTTAACTGTAAATTAGTAGGACTAGATGAGATTAAACACTTGAACAAGTGGTACTAAAAACTGAATTTCCTGGGACCAAGGAGATGGCTCAGTAGAAAAGCACTTGCCTGGCAAGTGCAAGGTCCTGAGTTCAATCCCTGGTACTGCAAAAACAAACAACAAAAAAAACCCCAACTTTTAGCTGCTGGTCTGTGCTGTGCAAGTGGCCCATCTTCCTGAGACAGTGCTAATGGTGTCAAGTGTGCTACTGTTGCACCTGCTTGTGTGCTGATGGGCAAGCAAGTATGTGCCCTCTCCCAGTGATTAGCTATTAGTGCACAAGAGATTTCCTGTTTTGGGGGAAGTGATGCTGATGGAACTCGGGACTTCATGTATGCTAGGCCAGTGCTTGGCCAATGAGCTAAATCTCCAGCCCCAAAGGTCACCTACTTTAGAGATAACTGTGACAATTGATTACACCCAGCTCTCTCATCTGGAACAACTTTGATAACTGCAAGTGACAGTTAATCCAGAATTTTGTCAAAGTACATAGTGGGCTTACTTAAAAAAGTGATAGTGCTATTTAGGAAAACGTAGAATTTTTAAAAATTGTAGCAGTTTATGTAACATCAATTTGCAGTTGATGAAACTGCCTGATATTCAGATTAAGCACTTAGTAATGTTAGTACGTTTTAGCTTTTTTAAAATATTGCTACCTTGAGAGAAACAGATCAAAACAATAGACCTTATCAGGAATTTGTACTCTGGTCACTTTGTAGTTTTAATGGACATCTTGAAAGGCAAAGACTTTTCCACAAAATTCATCTCTAAGGTACACTGCAGCTTCTTAAATTACAGCCTAAGTTGAAAAAGTGCTTTTCCAGGGAGTTAAGTGCTCAAACGTATATCTGAGCTTGTTTTAGGGAACTAGTCCATCTTCCTTATCGACATTTTTGTTCTGTGTGTCCATCCTCCCCCACTTTCACAATCCCTTACAATGACATTGTTGCTCACTATCTGTAGGATTTATCAGTACTGGGTTTATGTCAACTTGGGGATGGATGAGGTCTTTCTATAATAGACCGTGTTGAGTTTTGTTTTAGTATTTAAAAGTATATTGATCTTTTTTGTCTTCATTCTATTCTGAATGAGGATTGAGGACTGCAATTTAAAACGTACATAGCCAGCTGTGTGTTGGTGCATTTGGGAGGCCAAGGCAGGGGAATCACCTCAAGTTCAAGACCTGCTTGGACTATGTTGTGAGTTTAAAGTTTGCCCGAACTACATACACACTGTCTCAAACCCACACCCCAAATTACATAAGTATCTTGAAAAGCGTAAATTAACACAGATTTCTATGTCATGGTGATTAAAGATTTTTACACTAGTGTATACCTACTTTGTGTATGGGATATTTGGAAGGAGATAAATTACAATTGAACTTTATTATGTATCAGAACATTGAGGTGTGAAACTTCAGATGGCTACATGAATTTTATTTATAAACCATGTACAGAATACTTAGTAATTACCTTCATGTGTTGTCTTCTTGGAAGCAGTGAGGGTGTGGCTATGGGTAAGACACTTTCTATGTGGCCATAGCAGACATTTCTATTATGTGACTCTTTAAGGAATTTAATTATTTTTAAAGTCTCCTAGGTTGTGGGATGTGTTGGCATAGCAGTTGCTTAATTTTGTATTTCAGGTACTTATGGAGTTGTGTATAAGGGTAGACACAAAACTACAGGTCAAGTGGTAGCCATGAAGAAAATCAGACTAGAAAGTGAAGAGGAAGGGGTTCCTAGTACTGCAATTCGGGAAATTTCTCTATTAAAAGAACTTCGCCATCCAAACATAGTCAGGTATGGTATGCTGTTTGAACTGAAACTATTTTCTGCATCCTATTTCAAATGTGAATTATACTCTAGAAAATTATACATTGCCTTAATTTTTGGCCTAACCTTCCTCTTTTTACTTACTGATTGTAAATGCAGGGCATTAGTACAAGGATAGTTGTAAAAGCAGAAAAGTTGGAGGGGCTGAGTTGCTAGAAAAGCAGGGTACCTTGAGCATAGGAGAAGGAAGCTCAGAAAGGCTTTGTCAACTTTCTCCAGCTTTGGGAAGCCTAGTCCTAAAAATCAGTCTTTCTACCTGAAAATTTATTTCTACAATTTACTTAAATGGGAGGACAATCTGAGTAGTGGATAGCTAATCTAGACTCATATTTTGGAATATAGGTTATTACTAATGTAGTACCTCCTTTATAATAAAACTTGTTATCCTCATAGTTCTTTTCCAAATTCTAGATTTATATTAGGATTTTCCTTTTTAACTTTGGGAGGTTTTATTCTTTTTTTGGTGCCGAGGACCGAACCCAGGGCTTCCAGCTCGCTAGGCAAGCATTCTACCACTGAGCCAAATCCCCAGCCCCTTTCTTTTTAACTTTGGAAGCTTCTTTTTACTCCCTTTTTTGTAATAATTACTACTTTTTGTTAGAGACGCTAAAAATATTGCTGTAATTTTTCTTTCCTGTAATTATTTGTATCCTTCAGTCTTCAAGATGTGCTTATGCAGGATTCCAGGCTGTATCTCATTTTTGAATTCCTTTCCATGGATCTCAAGAAATACTTGGATTCTATTCCTCCTGGGCAGTTTATGGATGCATCTCTAGTTAAGGTAAGAAGCTTAACTACTTTTGTTATTATTTACCCAATGTGAAAGAAGTCTTCTCTACATAGAAGTGGTTGGAGAGAGTATTTAACTTTCTTCCAGACAGAGTGGGTACCAGTGCTTTCGGTAAGTGAAAAGAGATGTCTGTGATAACATGAAACTGGAAAAAAAAAATACTATTTGGGAATTCTGGGCTTTCCTTGGTTGTCAGGGAGGTTTAAAACAGCAGGAGGTGTGGTGGTAGATGGCTTTGTTTTATACTAGTTTAAGATGTTTTCAAGGTGATTATGGTTGGGAGTCTGAGGTAGGCTAGCCAATTAAGACCAGCCGGTATAGCGTAGGCATCCTGTTTGTGATAGCAGAGAGGGGTAAAAAAAAGAATGCTTTAATATACTCTAGACATTTATTATATTTCATGTAAATTAAAAGTGTTTTATTATATGAACAACTGTCTTGTTAGTGTAGTAAAATACTGTATTTTTATTATGAATAATATAACAATATATGTCATATATATTGTTCTCGGAACAATAGCTTCAGAGGCAGCTATTGTTTATTTTAATCCTATGGACCTCACATAAATGGAATTTTATGTATATATACACAAATAACTTTGTGTAAACTTACCAGACATGTACTTGTCTCTGCATTTTTGGTAGAATTATTTAAGCCATGTCAATGTTTATAAACAGGTTGTTTTCTAGCTTGATGATCTTATTAACCATGCTATAGTATCTTTTTTTTTAAAATTTATTTTATTTTTTTCTTGTTTCAGAACTTTTGTTTGTTTGTTTATTTATTTTATGGCCAGCTCAGCCTGCCCTGAGGGCAGGGCTGGCGCAGCACATGGTGCCGGGGATCGAACCGCGGTCCCTGCAGCCACCCAAGCTTTCCTAAGCTGGCGCTTTAGACCACTGAGCCATCCTGCCGGGCCCTATAGTATCTTTGTATTTATTCTATGCAACTTTATTAGATAAATTTATTTGAAAAAAGACAAATATTTTTATTTGACCTTGAACATTTTTTGATTCATTTATAAATAGCAAGCACCTCTTCTCTGGTTTTAAGCATTTCTTTTGTTTTTCCTTTTTATGTTTTTGCCTTATTTAGTTATATACAGCTAATAAAGTTGGTGACATACATAAAAAGCTTTATGTTGACTTTCCGATTTTCAGTTTATACCTTGTTTAACTTTTCCTCACTTGAAGACAATATATATTAGAAGAGTAAATGACAGAAGTTTTCTAATACTTTTAGTAGGGTCTACCACCTACCCCAATACCTTTTTTGTCTAATGTTTACTTTGGTTTACGAGCTAGGTATAAATCCAGCTTTATTCCCAAATAGCCAGTTGTCCTGTTTGTGTATTTTCTAATGTCATACTTCATAGTCAGTATTTTATTGTAGAAGATATTTCTATAATATCCATATTGCTTTAAGTGCAATTACATTGTCTTTGGTAAGTTTATGATTAATTATATCGATTTAAATATATATCAGCATTCTATTTACATTTCCATTTCAATATTTGACTAAGATTTTCAAAGAGGGAGTAAATGTATGTGTAGGGATGCAAGGTAGAACTGAAGGAGACACAGCTGTTACAAACATATACAAGACAAGTTAAGAAAATTCAATATAGATGATTAGCCTGAGATTAAGGATAGGCTGCTAGAAATGAGTAAAAGTGGATTGAGTTGGTAGGGTTACAGATATGTCCATAGGAGAATGTCTTTCTCTTTGTTAGACAAGTGTATTTTGTATAAATGGATTTTCCATACACAAGTGCCTGTTAGCTTAAAATATCATAGAGCTTTTTTGGTAAATACTTCCCTGCAACATGTGTCTTATGTCTTTGAAACAAATGTAGTAAAGATTAGTTAGAAAATCATCTGTGGTATGATTAAGTTTCTTATTTCCTTTTTCCAGAGTTATTTGTACCAGATTCTTCAGGGTATTGTCTTTTGTCACTCTAGAAGAGTTCTTCACAGAGACTTGAAACCTCAAAATCTGTTGATTGATGACAAAGGAACAATTAAACTGGCTGACTTTGGCCTTGCTAGGGCTTTTGGGATACCTATTAGAGTATATACGCATGAGGTAAGTGGAATAGTGATTTTGGTGCTTTTGAATGTGATGAATTGTTTCCTGTATTTAAGTTCAAAAATAGTAAGAAAGATTTTCACTCTGACACTATCAATTTCTTGCTTCTCAGCTCCAGGTTCACCCTTTATTACATGCCATGTGAAAATAGAATTGGAACTGTGAAATACTTCCTCTTTGCTAGCTGCCTTATTAAGATTTGTCACTAGAGGGTACTGGAGAGGCATTTGGAGTTGCCACTGTTTCTTAGTAATCTTGTTTCTTCAAACCCCAAGACAGTTTATTTAAACTTTCCCCATTCAAATCATGGTTCAGTTTGTGTTTGCTGGTTGGACTTTCGCTGATACATGATCATTTTAATTATAAAATAGATACTGTTATTTAAGGGGCAGTGTTTCTGATACACGGTCCACTTAGAAGTCACTACTTAGTTCTCTTTTCACTCCCCTGCCTTTGTTTCCCTCCCCTCCTGAGTACTGTGCCTAGGCCCTTGTGCCTGTGGGGCAAGTGCTTGTCCACTAGGCCGTATCTCTAGCCCTGTTGTGGGTTTTGTCAGTATTCTGTTGGCAGCTTGGCATTTTCATTTTCACTTTGGGATGGAAAGGAAATGTTAAATTGTACCCATGCCTTCTGTAGAGTTGTGTACCTTTAAGCTAAACTTGTAATATCTTTCTGGTAGATGCCTTGGTTGCCTGTTACCCCTTTGTGTTATTTTTCCCATCATTGTTAGTAGTATTTGATTCTTATTTGTGCATTAGCTATGCTGTAGGTTACAGGTTGTATTTTTTCATTATGATACATTAAGGTGCTTAATTCTGTGTAGGTCACTGATGAACTTAGCTAGTTGTACCCTTACTTTGTGTTAATATAGTGATCTTAGTTGTCCTTTTAGCGTGTAAGCAGTACCTGCCATTTCTATAGTATCAGTCCTAAGCCCCAAATGGTTTATAATTTTTTGTTTAGTAGATTGGACTAGTAGCTGCTTTGATCTTTCTGCTTTTTGTATTTGAAAGGCAAGAAAAGATCATTGTGTTCTGCCTCCCTGTCATGAATAGAACTCAGAAATGTAGTACTGTATGGATAGTTAATTTGCTTAGTATTATTGCTGGTCACTGTGAAGCTTTCTAAAGGACAGTCCTTATGAAATGTAAATGTTTTAACTTTAGGTAACTGTTGTAGTGCACGTCTACTCACAATACAACTTGCTTTGTGGTAGGTAGTGACACTCTGGTATAGATCTCCAGAGGTGCTGCTGGGGTCTGCTCGTTACTCCACTCCAGTTGACATTTGGAGTATAGGTACTATATTTGCAGAATTGGCAACTAAGAAACCACTTTTCCATGGGGATTCAGAAATTGATCAGCTGTTCAGGATTTTCAGGTACTGTTATTTTAAGCCTAAGCTGTTAAAAATCTTTTGGGGAGGTGGGGAAGGGGCTACAGGGTGTTCAGGGTCTCAGTACTAGATCAGACTCCTAGTGATCTGCCTGTTTATACCCTATAAAGAGCTGGGAGTACAGGCACGTGCCACCATACCCAGTCTCAATTGCTAGCTCAGCGAGCCCCCAGGGTGGGACTAGCAAGCACAGTAGGCCCAGGAATTGAGCCCCTGGACCCCTGTGCCTGCTTGTAGGTGCTTCAATCTGCTGAGCTATTTGGCTGGCCTGGAACTATTAAAAATCTTTTGTGATAATAATAAAGTTAACATAAAGTAAGATGCTTTTGCTTTAACTAATGTTCCTGGTTTCACTTTTGTTTTCAGAGCTTTGGGCACTCCTAACAATGAAATGTGGCCAGAAGTAGAGTCTTTACAGGACTATAAGAATACATTTCCCAAGTGGAAGCCTGGAAGCCTTGCAACCCATGTCAAAAACTTGGATGAAAATGGCTTGGATTTACTCTCGGTAACCAAGGCTTTACATCTTAAACAAGATATACTTTTTATGCTTTACTGGCTTTAATACTATTCATGGCTCTGAATATATTCAGTCCTTTTATCTAGACAAGAGGAAGAAAACTGACATGTTTTGAGTTTAATTTTTCCCCCTATGCTTTTGCAGTACTGGGGATTGAACCAAGGGCCTGGTTGCTCTGTGTACTTTAAATAAATGAGATGCCCAGGATCATACTTTTTGTATTTTTGTTTTTCTCTTTGATGCTTTTTAGACTGTCCATCCCTGAGCTGTATCCTCGTTATTTTCAAGTTAGTGTAGTTGCCTTCTTTCCGAGCCTTTTGGTCATGACATTTACCAGTCAGACTCTTTACTTTATGTCTAGTTTTCTCCATCAAGAAGTTAGAAGGACTGATAATAGTTTTTTTTTTTTTTTTCCTCTACTATGTTGTTATTCCAGTTAACAATTGTTAAGAAATTAATCACTGGAGCGGAAAAGCTTGCTTTAAGAAGCTTAGTTTAGAATAGTTTTTAAACTTAGAATTTTAGAGGCCCATGTTTTATAAATCTTAGGTAATTTTGGATGCCAAAAAAAAAGCCTTACCAGGTTGAAACAAAAGGGAAAAAATATCCATTGTAGTATTAATACGTTTTCTGATTGGTCTTTGAGTAGCTTTCAGAATCTGTAAATCATGTCACCATGTTAAGCTCTAATTTTCCATTGTTTATAGTGAAGTCCAAATTCTTTCACCTCTGCATACGTCAGCTTCCTGTCACTGTGATGACATACTGAACACATGTAAGAAGGAAAGTTTATTTTGGCACACGGCTTCCATGGGCTCTCAGTCTGTGGCTTGCCAACTCCAGGGCAGAAATAATAAGGGTGAAGGTCCCTGATGGAGGAGAGCTCCTTGCATGGTGACAGCCCGGAGGCAGAGAGAGAATGTTAGTCCACCCTCAGTGGCCTGGCACACTCGGGGGAGCAGCCCCATAGTCCAGTGACCTTTCAGAGTCCCACCTCTGAATGCATGGAACTTAGGGGAGACATTTTAGACCTAAACATAAATTATTTTATGCATCCATAGAGTTGGTTGCCTCATGTAGCTTGTGCTAAAGTAATAAAAATGTTCCAGACCAATCTGCCTTTCACTTTTAATCTTCTCAAGCACAAAGTTTTTTTTACTTTGGGTAATGAAATAGAAACAAACCTCTAAATCAGTTTATCCAGTCTGAACATCTTGGCCTAGATCATTCTTAGGACTGGCTTATGTATTACAGCATAGCTCATTAGTTTATGACCTGCTATGTTTGGTGTCCTCATTTGTCAAGTTGGTGATACCCATTGTGGTTCATTTTAGTAACACTATGGGGTTTTTCTTCTGTTTGTAATTTGAAGCTTCTTAGAAGCTATATCCTAAACCGCCATAGTTAATTGGCACCATTTTAAGAATGTGATAAATAACTTGGATGGCCATTTAATTCTTTAATTAGCTAGATATCTTTTCTAAATGTATGCCTTTGTTTTAAAACTATATCTGAATACTGTGTTACTATGATTTATAGACTGAAAATATGAGTTAATGGAGCAGGTTGTTCTAAACCTAGGAGATAACGTGGAGGAACAAGACATTTATGAAACTTGTGTTAAAAGTATCAAAATGCTCATTTAGGAGATTTTACTAAAATTATTAGCAAATTGTTTATTGGTTTAAAAAAAAAATAAGGCTTTATTTAATATTAGTTTATTTTCTAAGATTTTCTTCCCTTTTTTTCTCCCCAGAAAATGTTAGTGTATGATCCTGCTAAACGGATTTCTGGCAAAATGGCACTGATTCATCCGTATTTTGATGATTTGGATGGTCAGATTAAGAAGATGTAGCTTTCTGACAAATTGCACACATTATAATCTAGGATGACTAGTTGTATTTTTACTGTTGATTCTGTGTTTTTGTCTTTTACATTTTTCTTTGCTGTACAACAAACTGTACTTCACTTTCCATTTGAAAACTATAACTTAAAAATGTAAATATTGTTCCATATAAATTTAAATATAATTCTATATATGTTTGTAGAACTCACTGTGACAATTACTTGTTACTATAATAAAACTATAAATGGAATACTGGTGTCAGGCATTGGGAAATTTTGAGCTAGTTTTAAATCACCTCAGTCCTTATAGTGGTTACATTTTCCTGTTGTAACTACTGGAATTTAGGTAAATGTGCTAAGTTCAATTTTCATTGAACTCAGAATACTTCAAACTATTGTTAGAAGTATTTTACTCTGAATGTTTAAATTTTTTGTTCTGTTTCTTGCCATGTAACTATAACCTTCTTAAAAATGATTTTTTCTTTTAAACTGGTATTTCGATTTGTGACCTAAATATTTAAGCATTCAGGGTGATAGTGCTAGACAGATCTGAGAAATGATGCTAAATTTATAGGGGATTGCAGTAACTTATAAAACTAACATTGGAGCATGCCAGACTTTGCTAAGTTTTACAGTCTAAGATCAAGGGCTGTCCATAGCAGGGAAAAACAGTTTGAAAATTTATGAACTGTCCTATTTTTAGGTACATTTTGAAAGCTGTTTGTCTTAAGTGAATTCTTATGCTTTGGCCAGAAGTAATAGCTATGAAGGCATTGCTTATATGCGGCTTTTAGAGCTGACTTCACTTAAAAATTTTGACATTGCTAATTAGCAGCCCTCTACAAATACTCTGATAAACATTTAGCTAAAGTCTCTAGCTCTGAGAATTCATTATAATTCGTATCTATGTGCAAATTGCTTGCCAGAATCAAGAGAAATGTCTATAAAAATAGCCTCGTTACTGTTTTAGGATATATCTTACTGTTTTACTGAACATGTTTTTTTTTTTTTTTTTTTTCCTGCTTCCCTGTGGCTTGAATCTGCCTTCCTATGTTAGGTTCTTACCAGGTTGGTTGGATGTGCATCAAGTGATCTAGCTTACCCTTTTGTACTTGTCAGTGAAAGTGGGGCAGTGGGGTAGTTGGGAGGGAATTGGTTGCCTTGTTCTAGAAGTTATGGAAAGCCAACTTGCTGCAAAAAGAGTTCAGAGCCTGCAGATGGAAGTCATTTGGAGTCGTATTAGGGAAAGTTGTTAAGATTTCATGGTAGGAATTTGGGAAATGAAAAGTCACACAGAAATTTCAGATAGTGCAGTAGTCTGCATATCTACAGGCTTGTGTTTCCTTACAGAGGAAGAGACATTGAAGTTGAACTGTTTCTGAAATTGCAACTCTTTAGTATTTTAGAAATGGCATGAACCACTAGAATAGAAACTATGAATCTGTCCTATACATACTCTTTGTTTCAGTTATACCACTGTGAAGTGAATGTTTGGGACCCTAAAACATGGCGGGTGGACTCAATGGCATCTAATTGTATAAAACATCGACAGTGTACCTGTTTAGCACTGCATTGGTGGGCCAGGGCTAGAAGACAGATGGTAGGACACTGGCCTTGCTGTAAGGTTTGATCTATTTCAATCCTGCTTCAAATACTTCTATAGTATATGTGTTAGCTTCAGTGACTTGGTGAAAAGCCACTGAATCATACCTCATGCAGATTTTTAAATTGTGCTGGTTAGGGGGTGTTCTGCTTAATTTTAAAATTACTGGCCATTGGTTTTTGCTCTGGTTCTGAACTGGGCTAGTTCACCCCGGCTTAAGCAGCCTGAGAGTCCTCAACCCTGGATGGGTCACCGTGTTGCCAGATTTAGTGCAGATGGTGGCATACCACATTTCAGCCCAGAACTCCAGGACCCAAGTGATCCTTTTACCTCAGCCTCTCAAATAGATTCGAATACCCTGGCATGGGCGACCACGCCCAACTGGGTCATTGCTTTTTAAATTTGTAGTGTGCTGGAAATGCCTCCAGCACTACCCTGAACAATTCTGATTTTGAAGTTGGGAAATGTGTCCCAGAGATACATTTTTAAAAATCTTCCCAAGCTCTGGTAGCACTTGCTATCAGTTGGGGAGTTTGATGACTGGACATGTATCTAATTTTGTCTTAAAACCGCATGGCATCGTGCAGCATTTAATTCTATTTCTGATTCAGTCTATATTTAGAGGAAGAAAGTAGGCTAGGTATTATATATAATCTTCAACGTGAGACCTTTATGTTCTTGAGCACAGCTCTATAATTACTGAAAATCTGAAATGTTATCTATCCTTTGAGGGTTTTTATTTTGGCAATAAAAATGCAGAGCAAGCAGTAAAAAACATACAATAAAATATTGCTGTATATGAATATGACATATGTTCTAAAGTATTTTAAAAGTTAATAAGATAATCTAATAGTTGTTTTAGGGACTTAAAACAACAGGTCTGTTTACCTGTCAATAGGACTTGCACCTGGAAGGGATGCTCATACTGTGTGTGGCACCTGCCTTTCACCAGTCAGGAATAGAAATCTACAGGTAGTCATTCTTTCTCTTGAGGAATTATTTCAGAACAGTACTTTCCTGTTAAGGAAATAACGCAATAAAAGCAGAATGTACTGGGGAGAATTAAATTGCTAATGATTATTAGTTCTTTATATGTGAAAGGATCTTTATAGTAATTAAGTAGCATGTGCTATTTCAGTAGAACCTTTGCATGAAAATGCTGTGAACTATCAAGTCACAAGAATGATTATACCCTGATGTATCCTTTACAAGAAGAAAGATATGTTCCCACTGAACATAACTGTCTCCGTGGTGCTGGTGTCATGACAAATTACTTACGTGCCAGAAAATAGCAATGTGTTTGTGAAGTCTGTTCATTGCTTCTGGGGTCCTAAAGGGAAGCAGAACAAATCTTGCTGGAGTCTGAGCAGTTCTAGAAATACCCTGGTTTCTGGTTCCAAGTATTCTCCATGCACAAGCACTCATAGAAGTAGCTCAAAACATTTAAGGATTGGTTTTCCAGGTGAACACAATGTGCTACATTTTTGACCAGTCAGCTCAACTTGAAGCCTGAGACCCTGGATGACAAATGTGTTTGGTTGTTGTACGTTGTGATCCAGAGCCGAAAGAAACAAGACCCGATGAATGTAGGTAGCTTCAGAGGTCTCACTGAGATCTGTCCTCCAGAAGCATCTCCTTTTTATTTAGGTCATACAATAGAAGATTTACAGGGAGAGGGGATAATCACCAATGTCTCAAGTAAGGGTGGAGACATCACTCAGGATTAAGCTGTTACACCTATGTCTCAAGGGTGGAGACATCAATCAGGATATTAAGTTGTTAGGCCTTTTTTAAGTCCTAGCTTTCTAAAATCCCTAAGAAAGAGATTACAACCCCACCCTAAGCTTTGTTTATTCTTCGTTTCTTATTTCTACATTTGGTCATACAGATAAAAGCCCCTCATGTCTCATACCCCAAAGTTTGGCATTCATATGTAACCCACATGCATTTGGCAAGTAAGTTGTTCCTGGTGAAATGATAGAATCTTAGATTGAATCCATTTTGGGGCATCATTTGATTCAATTTCTTTTTGTCAGTGAAGAGGCTACAGATTTCAACTACAGTCAGAAATGGAACCTGGACTGACCCAAGATTTTTTTTTTTTTTTTT
>PVJA010004647.1:0-84474 GCA_004027025.1 Myocastor coypus | reverse complement strand
AAACAACATAGGGCAAGCATGTGTATTTGACTAGACTACTTGTCCAGAGTGTATCCCCTCACCCTGTTTATGACCCACATGCTATCAACCATCACTTCCAATGTATTGGGAATTTCAACCATGTTTCATTACATTAAGAATATATGGAGCCGGGCGTGGTGGCTCACGCCTGTAATCCCAGTACTCGGGAGGCTGAGGCAGGAGGGTTGGTGCGAGTTCGAGACCAGCCTGGGCTACAAAAGTGAGCTCAGGACCAGCCTGAACTGCATAGCGAGACCCTGTCTCAAAAAGACAAAAAAAAAAAAAAAAAGAATATATGGAATATTTAAGTTTTACATTACTTTTAACATTTGCTTTACTTTGCACATATTACATAACTGAACTATATATGTCATTTCAAAATAAAATATGATTTATGTCATGTTATAACCCCATTAATTTTCTTCACTGACCATATATCAAACATTTCTCAACCTCTGAGTTTGTGTGTTCAAAACAAAATATTTTCTTTTTTTATTTCTGTGTCTGTTGTGCTTTAAGTAATTCATCTAACTGAAATAGGCAAATTTGTTTCTGAAGTGACTTCCAATTATTTTGATACACCTTTTCCCATGGTGATTTAAAGGATCTTCCAGCCAATATAAATATTTTATAAGTACTTGAGTTTTTGATATATACCCACAAAATACCTCAGCAATAACTTTCAGCAGGAAGGGCCGGCTGGCCCTTCAGCTGAATGCAGGTCCATTTCTCTTTGGCTTCCTTCTTTTTCTGACCATTTTCCTTGACATGTTTCAGGAAGTTATCATAACTCTTTGAGTGTTTAAAATGCTCAATATGCACATTAATCCTCTTGGCAAGTATCTTGTTCTTAACTTGCTCGTTCACAACAATGCCAACAGCATGCTGGGTAATGTTGTAGACTCTTTCTATTTTGCCATGGTAACTTATACGAGGCATTCTTTTTGCACAGTAGCCATTCCATTGAAGTCTACAATATGACTCTTTTTGTAGATTTGCATGTATGTAGCCAAAGGAACAACCTATATTTTGTGAAAGGCCTGGAAAACGTATACTGGGTTCCCATCCTCTTGTCACTTTGGCAAATTAATGGAAGATGGTGGTTTTGGTCAAAAGTCTCTTGTTTTAATTTTAGGTTCCTTTAAAATGAAATAGCTATTGGACACAGGTTCATAATGCAAAAGAGTGAAAGGAAATTCTTCTTATATACAGTATAAACTATATTTTCAGCCATATAGCCTAAAATTCATGAATAAGTAAATGACATTGAACTCAAACTACTCAAATAAACAGAAACATATTCATGAAGAATAACTAGTTTGGGTTAATTAGAAAAGATGATAAGGTGATCTACTATGCAGTATACCAAATATTAGGAAGACAACATGGCAAATAGTTTGCTGATGTTTTTCCCTTTGCTCATCACAATTCTAAATAATGAATATATTTGAAATCTAACACTGTGTGCTTACTTCAAAAACATGAATGAGCATATTCCTGGGACACTTACCCAATTTTTAAAAATTTTATTAATTTTAGTGAGAAAGAATTAACAATGAGACAGTTTTAAAACACATTAGTAGGATAGCTACAATAATTAATATAATGCATATTGCCTTCATAGTAGTCATTCAGAGTACGAGATGCAGACATGATATCTTGACTAAACACTATTAGTACAAATATTTCTTCTCACTGAACTGAGAGAAAGTAGTTATAAAAGTAATTGTATGTATAGACCAATAGTCCATAATAGTAATGGGTTATCAACAGAACTGGCAATGCCAGAAGATGTTGACTTGAGCCTTTTACAGCTCACCATATTAATATTGTTTCACTTTTTATATCTCATGGTTAAACTTTCCTGTTGGATAATTAACACCAAGATAAAGCAAGACCTATGTAACAAAAAATGTAACTTTTTTATATGACAAGGTCAGGCAAATGCCCTCAGGATTTACCCTGAAACTGTGAACAGCAATTTATAGGTCTTTTGTCAGTGTCAGCCATCTGGATGAATCACAGTTATTGCTTGACCAATTTTCTCTCTGTGAAAGCCTAAGAGAATGTTTCCTCTCTAGGTAACTCTTCTTAGGCACACTATACATTATCAATACCTTTCCTCTATAGCTCCTTAATCTCCCTGAACAGAAAATTTGGGACACCACTGAGTTACAGTACAGGCTTTCTTATGTCCTGATTCCTCACTGATGTGGAGGGGCTAGGGCCAAAATATTGGTTATCTTTGTAGCCCTTCTTTTTCTCTAATTTTTTTGATCTGCAAACTTAAGTTGATAACTCTCCAGGAAAGCTTAGTAATACTACTACCCTATAACATAGCCACCTGAGCTTAACATCACTGTTTTTCTGAATATCAAACACCTTAGACTTAACATGGAACCAGTATTTTCCATCAATCATTGATATTCTAATAAATTCCTAAAGAATATGATTTCAAAAAAACAATTACACATTTTTACCCAGAAATTTAGAAATCTAACTATATACAGCTGGTGAAATCTATGGCATGTTCCCCTTGTTTCTTATTTTCTTTTATAGAGTGAATATTGGGAACTTCAAAAATATAAAATGAAGAGGCAAAAGAAAATCTCAGACCCCCAGCCCACCCAGAACAAGGCTAGTAGACAAGGACAGAGAAGAACTTTTAATTCACTCACCTAAAAGTTCTGAAATGATACTAAATGAAATAAAGAAATTCCATTAAGCTACAGAATAAATCAGATCAGAAATAATCTCTTGGACAAGCAGACACAGGGGCCTGGGGTTCAATCCTTGGGTCTGCCATGTTGGCCCCATCCCCTGGGGGTGCTCTGAGATGGCAACTGAGTCTGGTCGTGGTGGCACACACCTGTAATCCCAACTCTTGGGAGGCTATAAACAGGCAGATCACTAGGAGTCCAATCTAGTAGTGAGATTCTGAACACCCTGTAGGCCCTTTCCTAAAAATAAAAAAGATGAATAGATAGATAGATAGATAGATAGATAGATAGATAGATAGATAGATGATAGATAGAAATAATCTCTTGGATTAAAAAAATAAAAGAATCATGAAAGAATAGATAATCACACCTAAAAAGGCATAGATAAAAAAGAGAATAGAAAAATTATTCAAACATTGAATGACTAATACAAAAAAGAAATAGAATGTATGAAACAGATTCAAACACATAATCAGGAAATTAAGAATTTTATTGAAAGCTGGAAAAACTGCTTGAATGAAGCTGAAGACAGATTTCAAGAGCTTGAAGACAGCATTGCACCAATGATCATGAAATGAAAAATCTCTTAAAATAATAAGAAATATGAAGTAACAATTCAACAGCTTGAAGATGATGCAAAAAATAAAAGACTGGTATATGTCAACAGAACAGCAGGAGTCAACATAAATGACAGAAAGACTATTTACAGAAATAATAGTAGTAAATTTTCCAAGCATGGGAAAAAACTCTGACATACATGCAAGTAAGGCATATAGTGTTTCAATTAGCCATAATCAAAATAAATCTACACCCAGAAATGTAATAATCAAAATCTCAGAAATTCAGTAAAAGAACAAAATATTAAAAGCTGTTAAAGAAAAGAAACAGATCAGCTATAATGATGGCAGAATCATGGCAGATTTCTCAACACAAACCATCAAGTCAAGAAGAGCTTGGAGTGAAGTATTTCAAGTCTTTAAAGTAAACAACTTTCAGTCCAGTTGATGTACCCTGCAAAACTACCTATCAAATTTACTTAAGAAATAAGATACTTTCATGGCAAAGAACACTTGAACAAATTTTTGACCACCAAACCAACCATACTGAGAGTAGTGACAGATATTCTAGAAAGAAACAGAAATGACTACAATTTGAAAAGCAACAACTGAAAGGAACTATCAAGCACAGAAGATAATTGAACAGAGGGGAAAAGTAGAGAAACCACAGCAGAATAATAATAGGACAAAGGTAAGTCCATATATATCATTGATATAAATCAATGTAAATGGCCTCAATTAACCAATTAAAAGAAGCAAATTGGCAGAGTGGATCAAGAAACAAAACCTAGAAATATGTTCTATGCAAGAAACACACTTAACTTAAAAGGAAATTCACAGACTGAACACCAAGGGATGGAAAACAATACTCCATGTGACAGAAACCCAGAACAAAGCAGAGGTAGCTAGTCTGGTTGCTTCAGTGACAACTTCAAGCAAAGCATCATCAAAGAGATAAAGAAGGTCGCAGATACTTGTTAGGAGAACATCAAGAGGAGAAGATAAAAATCATAAATATATATACAAGAAATTTAAAGATGACTTCATGCCAGTTCTTCTCATATTACTTTTTCTTATTTGTATTTTAGGACAGGATCTACAGGGTCTTCAGAGGCTCACTACGTAGATTGGACTTGTAGTGATTCTCTTCTTCTCAGCCTCCCAAGTGCTGGGATTACAGGAGTGCGCCACCATGCCCAGTCTCAATCACCATTTCAGCATGCCCCTGGGGTGAGGCCGTTCATGGCATACTGGAAATCCTGGCTACTGCATTCCACTTAAGCAGGCACTTCAGTCTGCAGAGCTATCTGGTTTCTCAAACTCTTAAATGATATTGAAAGGGAAGCAATTCTCCCAAATTCATTCCCAGAGGCAAGTATTACTTTGATATCAAAACCAGACAAAGACTAAACCAAAAATGAGAACTGAAGGCCAATTTTCCTATTCTTGAGTTTCAGACTTTATATTAAGATTTTGCCGGTAACAATAATGATTAAATATTGGATGACACAATCTGATATGGGTAATACAGAACCTTTGAAGGTTTAGAAGTTGTTAAGTCATATGTTTATGCCACGGTATCTCTTTTATAAATTGCAAAATCTTCCAGGAAGTTTCTATTCCAGTATAGCCTTATTCATTTTTTATAACTTTGTCTCAAGAAAATGTATAGCAGTCCAGTTTGAGGAATTCCTCCAAGTTCCTTTAGGAACAGCAAAATAAGTAACTGACACAATGTATGCAATCAGTAAACCTCTATATTTTTCACACCAATGTTTATGCAATACTGATCAAAATGCATGTACCTAATCAACACCTGAAAATGTAATTAAACAGCAGGTCTGAACTGAAAGAGTATATTCATAAGTCAGTGTAAATAATTATCTATTTTGTAAAAGTGTTATATCTTAAGTATGCAATCTTCTACTCACCTCCTGAGTACATATAATTTGTATTAGATGGACACAAAAAATAATTCATTCAGAAATATTCATATTTTACAAACATGTCCAGAGGTATGGATTGTCAACTCATAGAAAATGACTATTCCAAAAAGTATAATGAGCCCTAAACCCACATCAGATTAGCATTTTTCTAGTTTCTATGATCCTTAACCATGTGTTTCTGACTAGGCCCTTCGGTTGTCACCATACCTTATTCTTTCTTTTTTCTTTTAGTATGTTTAATTCAATTTGAAAAGTGTACTTTAAAAACAACTGCATGTACATTTGCAATAAGTTTTTTTAAATGGTTTGATTTTATATTTCACTTCAACACAGAGTATTCTTTCTTAGTGATACTACTGAATTCCAAATTTTAAAAAGGAAACATTTCTCTATTGCTCACTTTTAGACTTGAAATTTTATCAGTGACATTAAGCCAAGAAGTGTTAGCTAATGACCACTTCTAAAGTATCAGACTAAAGACACTAAACTGCTTAAGAGCTTCATGAGGTTTCCAAATTGCAAAGGGGTGGCAGAGTGGATGGGAGACAACATTGTAATTCTGCCACCCGCTTCCTGGCAGAGAAATTTTAAGTAATAAGAAGAGCTACCAAGGATGTGCCTGAAATCTTCTCATGAGATATTTCTCAACAGAAAGATAACCTTGTGTGAGAAAATGTAGGCACAATGTTATCATTTTAACCTGAAATATCATTGGCTCTCATTCTAAGTTCAGGATGGAAAGTATGTTTTGCAGAAGAATGATAATTTTATTTCTTACAGTTTTAGCTCAAGTTATTGAACCTAAATGTCAGTATAGATGTAACTGAATTCTTCCCTTTTTACTTGTCCCTCTGTGCCCTCTCAGAGGAGAAGCATAGCACAAGACAATATTGGTGATAACTGATAAAACTGAGTTCATATCTTGGACTCTGCTGTTCTAATTCAATGGGGAGGAGAGGTTATAATAAAAAAAAAAAATTGTCTTTCCTAGTGCGAACATGGTTCCTGTAAGCCACGACTTAAGCCTAGCTTCTCAGTCTCGAGCCAGTTTTCCAACTTGTGAAACTATTAAGAAACACTGGACTAAAATCTTCAAATAGGTGAGTTGTAGACATGTTTAAAGAAAGCTGCTTTTCAAAGAAGAATTTAAAAATAGATATTCCCCATTAATGTCTAGTCATAAGCATATTTATAAAATGAGATATTCATATGTAAGAATTCATGTGGTTTTTAAGTAAAATAAAACAAAGACAAGGACAAGGAGAAGCTACACCACTGCGTATGGATGGATTGAAAAACAAACAAATGGATAAATACATAAGCAATAAAAATTTAATCATCCTCAAATGACTGGTCTCTTCCATTTATTCCAGATTACTAAATTCTTTTTTTTTTTTTTTTTTTGTGGGACCAGGGTTCGAACTCACGACCTTGCACTTGCCCAGCAGGCACTTGTGCCTCGGAACTATCTCCCCAACCCCCAGATTACTAAATTCTATGTTTCCTAAAAGCCATTGGCACATACTTTATGTACATCACCAAGCGTAATGCTCATGCCGTTCTATATTTGTCCTCACAAGATTGTCTGTTGTTACTGATATGTGTGTTTTAATCCTTGAGGAAATTTAATGTAAGATAAGTATAATAAAATAATATATATTGATTTAGACTTTTAATGCCACTCAGAATAAGGGCTAAGACCTTCTTTCTTTTAAAACCAATTTACATATCATTCTTGATTGCAAGGAAGTGTTGTCTAATATTCATTCATAATAAAGTATTAAAATGCATGTGCTTGAATATATCTTTTCAAGCAAGCAAAATATATTAAAATAGTAGAGTGCATTAAAGTTTCCTATGAATAATTCTTTGCTTATGTATGGATATTAATTTTTATTTATTTTATATAATAAAAAGGCAATAAATAAAACATTTCTCATAGCTACCAAGTTATATCCTTCTTTACAAGGAGGAAGTAAAGCACTTCTTATTTACTTTTTTACTTATATATAGAACAAATAACATTCTTTCAATATGCTATTAAATGAATATGTATTAATAAATAGAACAACATCCAGAAGTTTCTAACAATCTTCCTATCAGTTATAAAGCAATCAACCAGCATTACTTTTCATTTTAATATTATGCTTTAGATTATCAAGTCAGTATTACTTTTAAGTCTTGTGACATCAGTAAAGACTATCAAAAGTACTTAGCTTTTTGAAGACTGTTCGAATGAAACTACTCTTTGCAAAGAGGTTTGCCATCAAATACTGCTCAACATTTGGAGAAAGTTTGGCATGGTACAAGCATCAATTGTCTTGTCAATATAGAGTGGGAAAAGAGATGGCTAAGGAGCTAAATGAAGCTGATAAAAGTGAACATACAAGGTTCTTGGTTTTAACAGCATTCTGTTCCCAACGAAAAGTGAATCAGTGTCAAAGACACTTGTGTTGTTGACCCTAAAAATCCCTCTGTCCATCAAACTATAATCAGTGCTTCCTGTGAACAACCTATAGTAGAAAAGAAAGCTTCTGTATACCACAAAACTGTTGGGGCCACTCAGTCTTTGAGTTAGAATCAAATTAAGAGCTCTTCTTTTTGTATGTGAAGCACTGAAGCAAAGTTCATGGACAGGTCTGGACAACTTGTACTTATATATCATGCTTCAAGGTTGTAACTTTGTGCAGGTACTCATGTCTCAGAGTAGCTAACTCACTGCAGTCAATTCAAAGTCATATTATAATTCAAACATATAACTAAAGTACTCAGAATTTTAAAAGTTTAATCAAAACTATATAAATTAAACAAGCCAGGCATGGTGATAAATGCTTGTAATGCCAGTCTTCAGGAGGCTAAGAAATGGAAGAGAATTCGAACCAAGAACTTCTTGATATGTTTTAAGACTGGCTATAGAAGTTGTTTCTATCCTGGTTTGAGTAACAGCTTTGTAAATATCATCTTTGAAAGGGGGTATGTATATTAACTTTTAAATATATAATTCATATAGCTTGATGTATCTAATAAACAAGTAGATTCAAATATAAATTGATGTGTTATATATGCATGGAAAATAGACAACATTCAGATATTTTATTCAAAAGTGGCCTGTCTTCTAATTGGTAAACTTTTCTTGCCTTTTCTTATTTGTTTATTGCAAGAAAAAAATCTATATGATGATAAGATTGTTAGAAATAATAAAGGGGGAGATCAGGGTAATGTCTGCTGTAAATTCTGTTCTTTCCCTACCTAGGGTTTCTTAACAATTCATGAAGAAGCTTCACATCACAGTGTAATATAGTGCAGCAAGAGGACTAAATGCTTTTGTTGGCAGGAAAAACATGTGTCATCTCAACAGTCCCTGAGTAACCCTTAGCATGATGGATCTGAATAAACCATTATGGCTTTAACTGGCAAAGGAGCCATGTCATTACACTGTATTTATAACAGAAAGGAAGGTATCCTCACAGGCCATTTATCTAGAGCATTGAGGGCTCTTTAAACACACCCATGGGAAAGGGTCTCTTGTAGACAGGAAGACCAATAAAACTAAAGTCTGGAATGTTATCAACTTGTTACCAACATTCCGTGTAAAGGGTGACCCTCATTCTCATATATTTTGTTTCCATTAGCAGAAACTGCCTTTTGGTTTTAACTCAGTTCTAGTTTGAAAGCTGTTTGGTTCTTTGCCTCGCCTCCCCCCCCCCCGCCCTTTTCTTTCTTTCTTTCTTTTTATTCTCTAATTCTATTTTCCAGTGAACTTATTCTGTGGTTTCAGATTGTAGCAAAAAGTAGAATGTGTTGAAATAATCTTTAGGATTGAGTTGCAGTCTGTTCTTCAGAAAGTTCCATGTTGAAAATTTCCTCCTATTTCAGAGAGAAAAGCTATTCAGAGAACAAGGATTTTGAACTTTTACCCATGCTGCTTTCATAATTAATATGAGTGTTTATTACATTGGTGTCAGTAGCCATATTTTTCCCTTCTTGCCCAAGAGATCTCTTTAATAATTTATTATTGGTGTGGGGAATCTAAGGAAGCTGTCCATGCATGGAACCGGGAGAAACACTTCATAGAAAATCAAGTGAACTTTTTCTTATTTCCCAAGGAAGTTTTTAAAGTTCACAAGGATGGAATGACTAATGTATTTCCCTTACTTGAACAATATTATGGCAAAAATGGAGGTGAGGAAGTGAATTTCTGGGAGAGACAATACATAAAAATGATGGCAAATGTACATAGATAATTAAATATATGGCCCATCTCTACAACATGTAATTATCAAAGCTCACATAGAACTTTAGAAAATGGACAGACAAGCAGAAGAGCATGACTCATCCCCAAAATACCTAAAGATGCTAATACTATTAAAGTTTCACTGAAGTCACATGTTTTCTTCAAGACAAGGATCAAAGTTACACATTCTTCTACACATTTAGTAAGTGTCTAGTGAATTCCATCTTTGTGGTTTGCTTACATCGATTCTCAGATCAAAGGTTGTCAAGCCAATCTCAGTTACGAATGGGCCCCCAGATAGAAAATCAATTATTCTCATGTTGTGAAGTGTGTCATTCTGTTTCTGCGGCATCAGAACAGACGTGTGTAAAAAGGAGAATGGTCAAAATTTAGTTTTTCTACTCTCATAAGATGTTTAACAGTTTTAGGGATTGAAACTGGTTGGGAAGGAATTTCTTTAAGAAAAACTGTTGTTGTGAGTGCCACAGCTGCTTTTCTTTTTTAGCATAGATGAGAAAGATGAGTGCTTCTTCACTTTATGTTTTTATTATGGCCGGCTCAGCCTGCCCTGGGGGTGGAGCTGGCGCAGCATGTGGTGCCGAGGATCAAACCACAGTCACTGCAGTTCCCTAAGTTTGCCTAAGCAAGCCTTTTAGACCACTGAGCCATCTTGCTAGCCCCTTTACTTTAACTATAATGAAAAAAGTAATTTCAATCGTCCCATTCAGAAGGATGATACTTTTTTGGCAAGGTCAAGGGAGGGATTGACTGCGTGGACCAGAATACTGAAAATGAGAGCTTCCCTGGTAGAGGAAAGGTCTGTAAGGACCTACAACTGACGCCCATGTAACACAACAGATGAGCCATTAGCCAACATCTGCTAAGCCCAGAGAATACTTCTATCAGCTCACAGCAGTACTCGTCAACAGAGTCTACTCTTGTTCCTTTCTTCTGCTTGGTCCCAGTACAACCAAAAGAAAGGAAAGCAGAAGAGAGAAGACACAGAAATCAAGATGTAAAGAAAGAGAAGAGGTTGGCTGTGTGTTCCTCTTTCAGGCAGGGCTTTTTTGTTTTGTTTTGTTTTCATGTGGTTAGTTTTTGTTGCTGTAATCCTTTTATTTTAATTTTGGTCTGTTTGCTTTTTGCTGTTAGCTTTATTTTGTTTTGTGGTGCTAAGAATTACACCCAAGGACTCACACATACTAGGCAAGTACTTTACCACTGAGCATGTCTCCCACACCCCATGAAGGTTTTGTTCTGCGGTTTATTTAACACAGAGAGGGGAAAGGTTTTGACTCCAAGTCAGAAATAAAGTTTTGATTGTTTCTTAGAAGTATACTTACATGTATTGATTTCATCTAGACATACAATGTTTTGAAATGAGATTTCTTGAAATGTCAATGTGATAGAAGATTTTCTTCAAGTAAAGTAGAAGTGCCTTCATAGCAAAAATTTAAAGAAAGGCAAAAAAAAATTAAAATTGTTATTAAAGTGCTGGTGAGATAGCTCAGCGAACTAAGTGCCTGCTTAGGCAAATTCAGGGACCATGGTTCCATCCCTGGCACCACATGCTGCTCTAGCCCCAGTCCCAGGGGCACAGAGCAGGCCACCATGACTGGGTGTGGTGGTGCAAGCCTGTAAGCCAGCGCTGGGAAGGCTGAACACAGGAGGAACCCTGGGAGTCCGAGCTGCATAATGAGACCCTATACCAAATACATTAAAAAACAAAGTTTTAAAATAAATTGATTTTGTTTGTTAAACTGTGAATGTTTGTTTGATCAGTCTTACATACCTATGTCTGTTGATCTAAACTAATTTGATGATGAAAATATATAATGCAACCATTGTTAAATTTTTCTTGTTTGGAAATTCTGTAGTATATGTACTCTTACTTGTTACTGTTTTTTCTATCTTTGTTTCTATTTTTACTCTTTTAAAAAAATAAAACAAAATAAAAGTGAAAAATAAAAATAAAATGAATTGATGTTGTGAACATTCCACTGACCTATTCCCAACCCCCACCCACCAAGCAGCTCAAGACAGCGGCCAAGCCCAGCACCCCACTGAAAATTCCCTCTTGCAGCTATCAGTAGGGCCTAGTACGGAACCCAGCAATGAAACTCTCAAAAGAGCCACAAGGAGATTCAGTCAGCTAATCCAGGAGCAGAACAGCTTGCCAGTGGGGCACCGGGGGGGTCATGTCCTTGGGTGACAACAGGAATAATCTGAGCACAGCAACAGACCCAGGCCAGGCCCAGGTGGAAGAGGTCGAACTTGGTAGATCTGGACCTGGTAAGTTGAGACACACGGCCAGACCCACATGTAGGAGAGCATCCTCTTTCTTTCCCTCTTGATCAAGAGAGGATACAAGTAACCAGGGTGAAAGTTTGTGTGGAAGACTCTAGATATATCAAGGGGAGGTGATCAGACAGATCTCAGGGGAACAAATTTAAATACAAATTCCCAATTTTTTATCTGCTTAGCTATACAGTCATGATGCTGGGCCTAAGGGTGAGAAATATAAGGCCATTAATTACAAAAGTTTGGGGCTGGGGAGATAGCTCCGTGGCACAAGTGCCTGCCTGGCAAGTGCAAGATCGTGAGTTCAAACCCTGGTCCCGCAAAAAAAAAAAAAAAAATACAGAAGTTTGTCAGGCGCTAAATCTCACTACCCATTATTAGTGATACTAATAGTAGAACTGTAAATACAAAACATAAACTGCCTGAACTACATACTCTCCCTTGGATAATATCAGTAGCAGCTAAGATAACTACTACACCAAGGCTCTACACCAAAGATCAGAGAACAGTGACATACAAAATAACAACAAAAAGAGGAAAATATAACCTGAGGCCCCAAGCCCACGCAGAACAAATGAGGGCGACAATAGCACTGAAAAAAATTGGAATTCACACTCCTTAAATCTCTGAAATAGTGGTGCTTGAAGTAAACAAACAACTGAGGAAGATATAGAGGATATAAAGGAATTATTAACTGCTTCTAACATAGACACTGATTAAAAAAAATCAGAGGCGAATAGAAAAATGATAGAATCCATGAATGAGCAATACAGGAAAGAAATATAATGCATGAAGCAAATTCAAAGAGTTACACAGGAAATTAAAATCTCAATCACAAGATGGCAAATCTGTTTTAACGAAAGTGAAGATAAAGTTTTAGTCTTGAAGACACTGTTGCAGCTAGTGAAAAGGTAAGAAAAGATTTCTTAAGAACAACTAGGATGCAGGAAAAAATAATTCAACCGATGCAAGATGATGCAAAGATGAACAACATAAGACTAATAGGCGTCAATGGGAAAAAAAGCCAATACAAATGATATGAAAAGAATATGGGCAGGGATGGCCAAGATCACTCAGCAGTCTAAAGCCCCTGTCTAGGCAAGCTTAGGCAACCACAAGGACTGCAGTTCTATCCCTGCCACCACATGCTGCGCCAGCCCCACCCCAGGGCAGGCTGAGCCAGCCATAACATAAATAAATAAAGTTTTTTTAAAAAATAAGAATATGGGCAGAAGTAATAGAAGAAAACTTCCTAAATATGGGGAAACAATTCGGCATTCAGGGAACTGAAGCATACAGAACCCCAACAGCATCAAACCAATCCTAAAACACACCCAGACATATAATAATCAAATCCCAGGACAACAACAATATACTAAAAGCCATGAAAGAAATGAAACAGATGATATTTGAAGAAAAACCCAACAGAATAATAGCATATTTCTCTTCACAAACCATCAAGTAAAATAGAGCATGAACCAAAGTATTTCAAGTCCTCCTATTAAAACAGATTCCAGTCCAGACTGTTATATCCTGCAAAACTCTCTCTCAAGTTTGATGGAGAAGGAAATACTTCCATGACAAAGAAAAACTAGAGAATTTTATGATAACAAAGCAAAGCCTACACAGACTACTGAAAGATATTCTGGAGAGGGACAAAATTACCAGAGTTACACGAATGAAAGCAGAAAGAACCTACCAAATAGGGAAAATATTCAAACAAAATAGAAAAAGGGATAAATGAAAACAGGTAAATACATGTCAATCATAAGTCAATACATCTCAATCATAACCATCAATGTAAATGGCCTCAATTCACCAATTAAAACAAATAGATACAGAATGGATTAGGAAGCAAAATCCAACAATATGCTGTATATAGGAAATACACTTAACTCAAAGAAATTCATCGGCTGCAAATAGTGGAAAACAATACTACAATCCTCAGCACTTCAGAAGAAAGCAGCAGTAGCAATCCTGTTCACATACAGTCTGAATTTCAAACGAACAATGATCAAACGACATAAAGAAGGCCAGTGCATACTATTTAGGGGGAAAATACAAGAGGAATAGACAATAGTCAAAAATATTTATGCAACAAGCACAGGAATGTCCAACTATAATAAGAAAAATCCTAAAGAACATGGAAAATCTAATATCCAATACCACAAGCCACAATCTATTTATTTTCCAGAACCGGGGATTGAACTGAGGCCCTTGTGATTATTCCACTGAGCTACCTCCCCAGTCCCTTAAGGAATGTGATCACTGTGTACTGAAACAGTCCTAATGGAATTTCTTTTTCATACCAGAAATCAAACTCTGGACCTTGTGCTTGCCAGGTAGGAGCTTATGCCACTGAGATATCTCCCCAGTCCAATACCACAATCTTAACAGGAGACCTTAACACCCCCTTATTCTAAAACTACAGGTCAAGCAGACAAAAAAAATTAGCAAAGAAGTAGTAGAATTGAATGAGAACTTGGAACAAATGGACTTAGTGGACATATACAGAGGATTCCACACAACCATATCTGAATGCACATTTTTTTTCAACTGCACATGGGGCATTTTCTAAAATGGGTCAAGCTTAAGTATATGCAAGAAAACAGAAATTGTCCCACAAATATTATCTGATCACAGTGCAATGAAGGTGAAAATAAATGACAAAAGAAACCACAAAAAAATTACATTTACATTAAACACCACCGTCCTCAACAACCAATGGGTTACAGATGAAATTAAACAGACCTTAAACAATATCTACAACTCGGTGAAAATTCAAGCACAACTTGTTGGAACTTATAGTGTATGATGAAAGCAGTTTTTAGAGGGAAATTTATAGCTCTGAACTCACACATTAGGAAAGTAGAATGGGAACAGATAAATACCCTAATGCTGCACCTCAAACGTCTAGGAAAAAAAAAAAGGAAACCAAAGCCAAAGCCCAAAGATGAGAGAAAATTGTAAAGATTAGAGCACAAATTAATGCAGTTGAGACAAAGAAAACAATACAAAGGGTGTGCTGACTGGGCATAGTGGTGTCTACCCGTAATCACAGCACTTGGGAGGCTGAAAACAGAAGAACCTCTATGAGTCCAATCTATGTAGTGAGACCCTATAGACCCTGTTCTAAATAGAGAAAAGAAAATGGAAAGATATTCTTTGCTCCTGGATAGGAAGAACCAACATTGTGAAGATGGACATACTCCCAAACTGGTTATACAGATTTATTGCAATTTCTATCAAAATACAACCAACATTCATCAAAGACCTAGAGAAACCATTACTAAAAATTCTTTTTGAACCTGAAAAGAAACTTAGAATAGCAAAGACAATACTGGGAAACAAAGACAAGGCAGGAGGCATTACAATTACAATTCCATACTTCAAATTTTACTGCCAAGCTACTGTGATAAAATCAGCATGATATTGGCAGAAAAAATAGACCTGAGTATCAGTGGGATAGAATAGCAGATGCAGATGCAAACACAAACACACGTAGCCATCTTATCTTCAACAAAGGGATCAAACATGCGTACTCGAGGAAAGCTAGCCTCTTTAACAAATGGTGGTGGAAAAACTGGATCTCTAACTGCTGAAAACAAAAACTTGACCCAGGTCTATCACCATGCATTAAACTA
Source organism: Myocastor coypus (assembly GCA_004027025.1). Taxonomy (NCBI): domain Eukaryota; kingdom Metazoa; phylum Chordata; class Mammalia; order Rodentia; family Myocastoridae; genus Myocastor; species Myocastor coypus. The sequence continues at coordinate 69,051 of PVJA010004647.1, read as the reverse complement.
AAGTCAAAATGGATTAAAGATCTAAACATCAAAGCAGAAACACTAAATTTCCTGGAAGATAAAGTAGGAGGAAATCTTGAAGACATAGGTGTAGGGAAACAGTTCATGAGCAAAAGTCAAACTGCATGGAAAATACTTGAAAGAATTAACCACTGAGACCTCCTCTTATTCAGAGTCTATTGCATGTTAAAGAACATTTCCAGCAGAGGAAAAAGATAACCCACAGGGCTGGGGAGATAGCTCAGTAGAATAAGTGCTTGCCTGGCAAGCCCACGGGTCTGAGTTCAATCCCCAGTTCTGAAAAAAAAAAAAAAAAAATACAACCGACAACTTTGGAAAGAAATCTTAACTAATAAGCACTCAGACAAAGGTCTTCCTTGTAGAATTTATAAAGAATTAAAAAAACATTACGGCACCAACATTTAAAGACTTAATCAAAAAACACACATCTGAGATGAAACTACTCTGAGGAGAGCAATGTGTAATCCTAAGCCCATGCTTGAAATACCTATCATTTTGATCTTGTAAATGCGTACTCCTTATAATGTCATGTCAATTATCGTTATACTCTCCTTAAAGTAAATGTTTTCAAAAAAAAGATAATAAAAGAAAACAGGAGACAAGAAAAAAAATGTCGGGGCTGGGGAGATAGCTCCGAGGCACAAGTGCCTGCTGGGCAAGTGCAAGGTCGTGAGTTTGAACCCTGGTCCCACAAAAAAAAAAAAAAAAAAGAAAAAAAAATGTCATAAATTTTCCTGCCACAATGTTGTATATGGTTTGATTTCTAAATTGTTAAAAATTGGTGTTTTTTTCACATTGCATAGGGATTTAAAGTTTAGAATATCTATGGTTGTTGGAAAATAGCACTTCCATGTTATGTCTAAAGTGTTTGATAGATAGTGATATGAAGGCAACTGCCTCTGTTACACGATAATAATATCATTAATAATATTATTAAGGTTCTCATTTGTATGTTTAACAACTAAAGTATGCAGACCAAAAATTAGAGAAATAGAGGGGCAACAAGGATAGCCAATATTTTGGCACTAGCCTTTCAAGCTCTGTGAGGACTCAGGACATAAGAGAGCCTGTGTTGTGACATTCTGTAACTCAGTGGTATGCCAAATTTTCTGATCAAGGAGAATATAGGGTAACATCAGCAAACTGATACATGATGTAAGGTGTGCCTAAGGAGAGAGAGAAACATTCACTCACGCTTTCACAGAGAGAAAATTGGTCAAGCAATGTGACTCATTCAGATAGCTGACACTGACAAAAGATCTACAAGCTGCTGTACATGATTTCAGGGTAAATCCTGAGGGGATTTCACTAACTTTCTCGGATACAAAAGTTATATTTTTAGTTATATAGGTCTTGTTTTTTTTGTTGTTGTTGTTGTTTTTGTTTTTTTTTTAAACTGGGATGGAACTCAGGGCCTTGCACTTGCCAGGCAGGCACTTATGCCCCTGAGCTATCTCCCCGGACTCAAAGTTTTTTGTTTTGTTTTGTTTTGTTTTTGTAATTTGGTCTTAACCATCCAGCCTAAAAGTATAGCCATGAGGTATAAAAAGTAATGTCGTATCAATATGCTGAGCTGTAAAATGTTCAAGTCAACAACTTCTGACAATTGCCAATTGTGCTGATAATCCTCTACTGGTATGGACTATTTAACTATGTTAGATTATTTTGCTGAATTCAAGTACCTACAATGTTTTAATTGACATGAAGTATGTAAAGCTCTTTTAAAGATTTCTCCAAATATAGCTTTTATAAGAGCAGTGGAACACCCATCTCTGAAAAAACGAAACAAAACAGGAGGATATAAACAAAAGAACCTTTTGTAGTGAATACAACATATATATATATATATATATATATATATATATATATATATAGTAGTATTAATAGACAAATACTTTCCTTCATTCAGTGAAAAGAAAGGTTTGTACTAATATTGTTTAGACAACATATCATGTCTGCATCTTGAACTCTGAGTAACCACTAGCAAGACAACAATATGCAATGTATTAATTATTATAACTTTCCTACTAACCTATTTTGAAATTGTTTCATTGTTGTTTAATTTTCTCATTAAAATCATTAGAAATGATTAAAATCATTAAAAAGAATTGATGTTAAAAGGTTCAAATGTCCTGGAAATCAGAGTAGTTCCTACTTTTTCCTGTGAATAAAATATACAGTTTTCTATTAGTCAACAAAATGGAGCCTGCCACAATGGTACCTATTTGTGGACATAGTACCTACGATGCTGAAGCAAGAGAACCACTTGAGTCAAGAAATTCAAGGACAACCTGGGCAACATATCAAACAGTATCTCAAAAAAAAAAGAAATGCAAAGTTTTAGATTGATTTTTTTTTTTTTTTTGTCTTTTTGAGACAAGGTCTCACTATGCAGCTCAGGCTGGCCTTGAGCTCACTTTTGTAGCCCAGGCTGGTCTCGAACTCGCACCGATCCTCGTGTCTCAGTCTCCCAAGAGCTGGGATTACAGGCGTGCGCCACCATGCCCAGCTTAGATTGATGTTTTAAAGAAATAGGTACTTAGTAAAATTTTGCCAGTAATTATTTTTCACTAATCATTTTTAAATCTTTAACTTCTAGCACTCTATGGCAAGAACATAAATGCAGATTTTTTCCATGGTGCTTAGATGTTTTATATAAAGAATACATGAATTTCCTATTAATTTCTGTAAATGTAGTAACTGGCTTGCAACTCTACACCTCCAGGTCCTTGAACTCATGAAGTACACCAGTGTTGTACAGGGATGTTTATTATTAAAAAGCTCTTCATATTAAATATTGAACACCCATATGGTCTTATGGACTACCCCAAAACTACATTATTCTTTTAATTCCCAGGTCTGTTCCTCTGAGATGACTTTCTGATCCCTAAGTGTTTGATGCTCTTGCCTCAGGCTGGAGTTTCTTAACTCCCATGATGCCACTTAGCATATGTGTTCTCTATCTCAGTTTATCTGAATGCCTCCTCCACTAGACAGAGTGGCTACTAGTCCACTGCACATCTGTTGCACAGGATTCTAATGTAACCAGACATGATTCTTGTCCTCAAGTCCTGTCTACTGTCAAGGATGAAGCACATATATAGACCATATTAACATAAACCAGAAGAAAACAAGTGTCTAAGGGTACAGATTGTTTTTTTGTTTGTTTGTTTTTTTGAGACAGGGTCTCGCTATACAGTTCAGGCTGGCCTTGAGCTCACTTCTGTAGCCCAGGCTGGTTTTGAACTCGCACCAATCCTCCTGTCTCAGGCTCCCAAGTGCTGGGATTACAGGTGTGCAACACCACGCCCGGCCAGTACAGATTTCTGATGGATAAACATTACAGGTTTACTCTTTCTCCATCCAGAAGCCTTACAAGTCTCGTTTTCCCTTATTCCCTAGACTACAACTTACCTGTAAATTTCAATTGACCAACAATCTATTTTTATGTTATCAAAGACTGTTTACTGGTTTCAAGGATAAGAAGACCTTAATATAATTGATAGCATTTGAGTTAAATCCGTACAACTACAACTGAAAACAGAATTTGCAGAGAAAACCAAATGATGAGTAAAAGTTCATTCTTTTAGACACTACATAACACATGCAAAGAATTATAAGTCTTTCTGTTCAACATATGTTAAATACAGCAGAGAAATAATCCAATGATCATAGTGAAGATTTAGCCTCAGCAACATTATTAAAGATTTTGAATATCAAATATGCTAAATATCTTCATCTGACTTGGAAATTTGCAAAAGTAAATAGAATTAAAGGTGCCATTTCTCACTTCAAACATAAAGGAATTTATCTCCTTTTTCAGAACTCTAAGTCTGAGCGATGTAACCCAACGTTGTGGAACAGGTAGAGGTTACCAAGATGATCATGATATTGGAGACAAGGGCACAGCTAACGTTCAATTTTGTGTCAAACTAATATTTCTAGAATCAATGTGCTTAATGCAAAGTAAAAATTGCTTTAATTACTGGAAATTGTACCATAAGTATGTAGTGTTCAAAAACATAACTAAGTGATATTCCAAATCAGAATTTTAACTATAAACAACCATTCTCATTTTCTATGTAGAAAAAATATGCAAAAGATTTATATAACTCTTTTGTCAAAACAACTTGTTTTTAAGACATACAAACTATATTGATTTTTACTGCTTTTTCCTAAACATTACAACAAATTTTAGTTAATGTCCGAGAAAAGTGTACAGCACAGAGAAAAACATACAGAAGGAGACTTTGAGATGGTTGAAGACATTTTAAAAAACAGAAAATGAAAGGCTATGAGAAAAATTTATTTTATTTAAAAAATTTTATTTTATTTCTTTATTAAACAAAATATTTTTAGATTGTAATTACATAATTTTTTATATTTTAAGATTTTCATCATATGTATGTACTTTAACTTGGTTGTACATAAAATTAACATTAACTATGGGTAATGTTGACATTTCATGAGCTGTTTTAGAAGATTTAATTGTTCATGGCATAAACTCAATACCATGTGCACTGATTGTATTCTCAGCAAGGACCAAAAGACATCATCAGAATTCTGTAGCAAACAATGTTCTTATGAAATTTAAATCAGCACATTGTCTGTTTTTATGTTTAGCAAAAAGGTTCTGATGTGTATTGTGTTTACCAAGCAGAATCAAAAGACTTCCAGAGGTGTTTACCTGTTTCCAATGAGCTGTTATTGAACTTCTCATGAATGGAAACTTTGCCTAACAAGTTTGTAAAATACACTACTGACTGTTTAGTCTATAATATCCATTTGTTTTTTCCTTAATGAAATCCATTTACTCGAATTGTAAATAATCTCAGGGTCTTTGAACTATGTAACACATGGCTCATCTATTAGCTGACAGATTCTCAGACTTCTTGACTCTTTCATTCCAAGTTGGCATAAAGTTCACTTAGGTAGATTTGAATGTAAACATGCAGGGTTGTTTGGCTTTGATTTTGTTATATTTTGTATTCTCCTAGTCAGACCACATTTTCATTTGGTGACATGAATCTTGTTAACTATTACCTGGTTTTATGTCCCTTGCATAAGTATAATCTACATGTATGCATGTCAGGGTAAGGAGAAACTCCTAAAGTGTTCATAGTCTACTAGACAAAACCATTGCATTTTGAAGCGGGCAGAAATGCAATAGTTTCTTCATCAACCCTTAATTTCACAGGTGAGGCCCAAACATAAATCAGTTATTTCTTTAAGCTTGCACAAAAGATCTGAAAGAGAACTAGGACGGATTTTCCTGGCAAGAGTTTCCCTTAAAAGCAACAATATTTAGTCTTTTCCTCTATCTTATTTTGGATTCAGAGCTAGGACCTTAGATAGTTACCAAATCCCTCAAAATACTCCAGCCAAAATATTCATGACAGATAAAAATCATAGACTAACTCTCCAATTCACATTATTTTATTTCCAGAATTGTTTCTTTTCATATTTCTAACATATATTTGGCAAACATCGCTCTCCAATGTATGTATCCATATTTAGCATTGAAACTTTAGAGGAATGGATTAACTCTTCCCACAGGAAATAATGGCCCACAAAGCAGATGGATGTTTCCATATAGTTGAGGCAGACTCAGACGCACTTGAAGCCTGCGCAGAAGTGGTGTTTGACCATTTTTAACAAAACAAGCAAGATCCATAACTTCCTGAATGTGAGTCACTGGTAAAAGCAGTAAATGTTCTATTTTTCTCATGACTTTATATGCCACAAGGATGCAGGTAAGATAAAATTTACTCTTTTTTTTTTTTTCAACTGCTTGAACTTTGCATACTTTGCATTGTGCCAATAATACTGTTTTATAATTCCATTTCACATAATGCCTTCTTTTAGAGATAGCTTTTGGCAGATAAATGACTTCCTTTGAGGCCAAGTGCCTTGTACTCATATCAAGAGACTTGTCCCAAATCACCCATTCCCAAGTCATATCTTTCTCAGAATCATGAAGCAGAGTATAGGTTATAAGTATAATGTCAGATGGCTTACAATTTGTTTTAATCATCAGCAGTGGGATGCTTGTTATTCACATTAAGTATATAATAGACATAGCAGGTGGTGCAGTTTTCATTCCTGATAGATCTCAAGAGACTGAAATATAATGATGTTGTATTTTATTTAACGTTTTCTTCAAGCTCTCTCACCAGAATCAAAGAAAATTTTATATTACTATGATTTAAAATACTTCCTGGGTAGCTCTTTATTTTCCTGTGCAGTCAATGTTTGAAGAAACAGATTATGAATACACATTATTTTTTAAATGTTCTCCCTGGCAAGGGTCTGCATAGATGCTCTGGTTACCTAGGAGATGAGGACAAAATGAAAATTGATTGACTTATCAAGTTGATTGTAAGCTGAGCTTCAAATGGCAGATATGTGTGCTGCACATAAAATGTAGCTACTAGAATTTCAAATATTTTTGTATCAATAATGATGTTACATAGATTTCTAAGTAGAATAAGGTGACTGTATTTTATTAGAAAATGCAGTATTAAATGATATTCTCATGATTACAGTAGGAGAAAAAATCAATTTTTGAAGAACTAGTTCTGACCTGGATGTTTCTTTCCATGCGTCACTAAAAATGACTGCATTGACAATGGTAGAATTCTGTTCAGAGAAGGGAATTCTGCCTCAGAGTTGTCTTTTAATGGCAATAACCTTGCTTTCTGTTGCCTGAGATAGGGCTATTGGGAAGGAATCCTAATGGATCTTACAGTAAAAGCAGCTATAACCTCCTCCCCCCTATTTCTCATGCAATTTTTCTATATTACCAGGCAAGACAAACTACACACAAAAAATGTAGCTTTTTTCCTGAATTTCCCTAAGTTCCTGTTAATGTTCATTATCCCCCCAAAACTACATATTTTTCTTCAACTTTGTAGTTTTGCACCCCTCTAGGCACATATTTTTGACACCTTCATACTATTAAAACTTATGCAACTAGTTTTTATAATAGTCAGGATCTTTTCCTTAAGGTAGCAATCGGTATAGATATACAGTAATCAAAGTGTTGTTAGATTATAATAGTTAATATAAACTGAATGTTTGTATCACCTGCTAAGTGATATTGAAGTTCTCTCACTCATGTAGTAAGAAGCTCCTCTGCAATTGAGAAATGGAGCCTTTGCAAGGCAGTTAGATCATGCAAATGGATTTCCATGAATGGAATTAGTGACCTTATAAGAAGAGATGAAAGTGTTTAACCTCTGCCATGTGAAGACACAACAAAAAGGCACTGCCCGTATATAGGAAATGAGTCCTTGCCAGTCACAGAACCTGGAGAAACTTCATCTCAAATTCCCAGCTTCCAGAGCTTGAGAGATAAACACTTGCTCATTAAGCCACTTGGTCTGTGGTGATTTGTTATAGCAGACCACACTGACTACAACAACTATTTAAGAAATTACTCCTGAGATAATTAATTTTAGTTGGTTGGAGACAAAGCCCTATCCAACAAGAATGCCCCTGAAATGATGAAATTCAGGCTGTCTTGGGAGCAAGTGGAAAGGATACTTTAAGTCACAAGAGCATTCTCTTTTTCTCTTTAATTGATATTCCATAGTTACCATAAAATTGCAATATATATACCAGAACAATTTATCTCAGCAATGAATTAAAAACTAGACATATGAAAACTTCAATTCTCTTTCTCTAACTGTGGGAATTCCAACATTCTTTGACCATATTATCCTAAAGGAAATTCCAAGCATTTCAGATTTTTTAGGTTTTGCTACTGAATGGAGGAATTAAAATAGATAGTGAACTCCAGAGTGACATTTAAGACAGGTGGAAATGAGGAATACAGACCTTAATGTTAGGCCAAAGAATTACCCATAAACTAATACTCTTGTCAAAAGAGGAAATACAGTTAAAAGGGCAATAAAGTCAAATGTAGCTTTTATGTGAAGAGAATAAGAAACTAGTGAATATAAGACAAGAGTTGAAAAGATGTAGCAATAGCTATGATTCTGGCTAGGAAGTGTCTATATTATGTATAAGGCAAAATTTTCTCCAAAACTATAAACTTAATGCAGTATGAATGAGAATTTTTTTAAACCACATTATATGGCTCAACCTTATCTGCAAATTTTAGAGAAACATTCTCTATTAAAGTATAAACTATATTGTAAGTGTATAAAAACAGTGTAATGTTTCTGCCAGCCTACACAAATAATCATTGAAAAAATATACACTCTGTAAATATATAAGAATCCAGGGACTGAGGAGATAGCTCAGTAGAATAAGCACTTGTCTGGCAAAAGCAAAGACCTGAGTTCAATCCCTGGTCCCTCAAAAAAAAAAAAAAAAAAAGAATCCAAATGTCTTAGTCACTTTTTACTGGTTGCTGGGACAAATACCCGACACTCAAAATGAAGGAAGGAAAGGTTTATTTAGCTAACAGTTACTGGAGGTTTCAGCCCATGTTTGGCTGGCCCAAGGCTGAGAGGAACAGAGCAGAGAGAATCCAGTTCATGGCGGCAGAACAGCAGCAAAATGGTGGCAGAGGCAGCCAATCAATCGGCAGCAGGGCAGCAGCAACAGCTCGAGTCTGTCTGTCTCTTTATATTACATTCAGGCTCTCCGCCTTAGCCCCCGCCTTAGGCTACACCCATAATCCCAGAAGTACTTTGACCCATAATCCCATCAGTACTAAAACCCATAATCCCAAGGATCATAGATCAAGTCTCAAACTCTAGAAGTCCCCTCCCAATGACTATATGAGGCTGTGGGGGGACAACTAGACATAAACCATAACACCAAATATCTAGTAAATGATAATGAAAGTATTCAAGTGAGCAAATATGTTAATGTGAAAAAGAAATAAATTCAGATCTGAATGAGACCATTTAGGGCCTGCCAGAAACTCATATGATCCAGCACCCAAGCCAAGCATGTGAGTGGAACGTCATCCATCAGAAAGGTCCGGTGTGGAACCCTGAGGCAGAACTCCCTGTAGAGAGGTCAAGTGCAAGACTCACATAGCTGACTCAGGAGCAGAACATCTTGCCAGAGTGGCACAGCATGTTCTCCTCCAAGAGCTGCTGCAGGAAGAAGTGGAATGTAGCAACTATATTCAAGTCACACCCACTTGAGTGAGTTTGAATTTGGTAGATCCAGATCTTGTGCTAAGGTAAGAACTCTACAAAAGCTCTACCCTGAAAGTCAGAAGGCAGAGCTATACAAAATGACAATGAAAAGGTACAAAATGCACTCTCAGGCCTGGAGCCCACCCAGAACAAACACAGGAGATGACAGCATAGAAGAAGTCGGAAATCACACATCTGAAATCTCTGAAATACTAGCATCTGAAGTAAAGAAGCAACTGCAGAAAGATATAGAGGAAATCAGGTCAGAAATAATTTTTGAAGTAGAAAAAGAAATGATAATTATAATGAATGAAGTACTAAGTGCTTCTAAAAAAAACTGATGAAAAAAATAGAGAAAAATAAAAAAATGGTAAAATCCTGGGGTGAGCAATATAGGAAATAAATACAATACATGAAGCAGATTCAAAATGCTATACAGAAAATTAAAACTTCACAAACTGGAAAAATCATTTGAATAAAAGTGAAAATAGACTTTCAGACCTTGAAGACACCATTGCACCTAGTGAAAAGAAAAGATTTCTTAAAAACCACTAAAATGAAGGAAAAAATAATCCAACATCTGCAAAACAATGCAAAGGCAAATGTAAAACTAATAGGCATCAATGAGAACGATGGAGTCAATGAAAACAATGTAAAAAGAATATGGACAGAAGTAATAGCAAAACTCTCGTTCAAGTTTAATGAAGAAGTGAAATACTTCCAGTATAAAGAACAAATAAAGAATTTCATGATGAGAAAACTAACCCTACACGGACTACTAAGAGATATTCTTGAAAGGGATCAAAATGACTACATCTCCACGAATGAGAATGGAAAGGACCAACCAAATAGGGCAAACAATTAAACACAGGAGAAAAGGAGGTATACAACAGCAGTCTTTCAACTATTCTTTTGTATACAGCAGCAAAATATTTCCATCAGCATATTCTACAAATGGACTTCTCCTACATGCTATGAGTCATGATACTGTCCATGTCTACAGGGTGGATATCAAGGAAATAGCAGTACCTGAGTCCTACAAGTGACACCTGACTACCAGTGAGCATTATGGACACTGTCCATGTCCACGATGTACTATAACTTTTTGTTGGTTTTTTTTTTTTGGGGGGGGGTTTAGTATTTTTTTATTGTTTAAATTTAACACGGGTTATATTACATATTTTCATCATCAGATCAGTTTAGATTAATACATATAGGTATATAAGATTGATCAAACAATTAAACATTAACCCTTCTAAATCAACATTATTTTTTTTTCTTTTCCCCTTTCTTTTCTTTGAAAGTTGACATATTGCATATTGTCCTCACAATCATTCTACAGAGTACAGTGTGTCCTATTTCCAAAGTGTTAGAGGTGCTGGTCATATATTTGCCTTTCCAGCATCTATGTCATGTTTTATTCTTAGTAATTCTTTACTACCATGGAAACTTTTCTCTTAGTTGATATTTTTGTACATGTTAATCTATTCAAGTACTATGTGAGTACTCTGAATCCATCACAGATTCATACTATGATATGCAACATTCTGGTCTATTAGTTGGACTCACAATTTAATTGTAAGTATCTTCCACTTACAATCTACTTATAAGACATGGCATAATATTTTCCCCTAGTATTATTAGAAACTTTAAAAAGTATATTTCTATTGACTTTGTATTAGTTCTTCCTTGTGTTTTACACACATACACACACACATATATATGTACATATACATATATATATATATGTATATATATGTATACATATATATGAAAAATATGTGTATAACTTGACATAAGATTGATATTGTTCCAGTGGCCATGGAAGTTAAAAAAGTGATTAAACCGCACATTTCAGAGATCTACTAATTGACCTGTAGAAAGTTCTCACTAGTCTTTTTAAAATTACAAACTGAGAAAAGGTTATCACCTTCCAGATCCTTCTGCTAATATATCAATAGCTGTCCAAAATATCAGATATCAAATTAATGATATGTAACATGTTCAGGTTCCCAGACCCCTATCTTTGTCATCCTTATTAAAGTCATTACTGTTCACTTGGTAAAAATCATTTTGACTGTATTCATAATTATCCTGCTGATGTTGTTATTTGGCCCATGTATGTTTAATAGTTTCTTTGGCTTTGTCTTCTCCATATTTAAAGCAATTCTGCCTATCCAAGATAAAAATGACTGGTGTCTATTGAGGGCCTTTAGATAGAACCCCTGGAGAATATCTCTGACTATCAGTCACCAACTATGACTCCTTTTAGCCTGAGGAAGCTGGGCTGGTCATCGTCCATGGCTCCCTCATGGCTGTCTGGGTTACTTCTTCAGAGGGAGGAATGTTGTAGCCAGCTGAACTAGACAGGATTATTATAGGCAGATAGGGCCAGGCCCTCAAGGAGGACATGAAAGAGAAGGTAACTTTACAATTATAGAAAGACATTCCTCTGCCATGGGCCTGATCTCAAAACAAAAGTAAACAATGTAGGCACATATTTACCTAACAATAGGCATCAGGGATTGATACACTAAATAAATATCAATAACCTTGAAAGAGCCTGAGCCTATAATCCCAGCACTTGGGAGCCTGAGGTAAGAGGATTGGTGCGAGTTTGAGACCAGCCTGGGCTACAAAGCGAGCTCAACGCCAGCCTGAACTGGATAGCGAGATCTTTTCTTAAAAAGACAAAAAGAGAGAGAGAGAGAGAGAGAGAGAGAGAGAGAGAGAGAGAGAGAGAGCCTGAAAGACTCACTAGTCCAACAGGAGAAGACTTTGTTCAACTTGTTCCACATTCTTGCCTGCTTGCTATGTGACTTACTTTCCCATTTGACCACAATTTTAATCAATTTTACCTGAGCAATGGTGCTTATAATCTCATTGATTGACCATAGTTTTGTCCCACTTCATGCCCACCTAAACAAGTTCCCATGGATGTCATCTTGGACCAGCCTCACTGTATGGTTTTACTCTATAAAAGTCCCTGAAGGATACAGCTTTCTGGGGACCACCCACTTGGGACACTCCTCCTATCTCTTTCTGGGACAGGGCCTTTCTTTCCCCTAATAAATATATTTTTTCCTAATTAACACATTAACGTTAATTAGAACGAAATAGCAATGAGACAGTTTTGTAACAGGTTAGTAGGACAGATACAATAATAAATACACTGCATATTGTTCTTTGTAGTAGTTGTTCAGGGTACAAGATGCAGGCATGATACGTATCTAAACACTATTGATACATATCTTTCTTCTCATTGAACACAGAGAAAGTAGCTGTATGTATAGTCCATCAGTCCATAATAACAGTGTGTTATCAGTTATTGGAGGCTGGCAATATTGGAGCATTTTACAGCTCTGCATATTAATATGGCTTTCCTTATTATACCTGATGGTCAAACTTTTCTCCTGGATATTTAAGACCGAGATAAAGCAAGACTTATATAACAAAAATTGCAGTTTTTGTATCTGAAAAGCTCAGTCAAATCCCCTCAGCACTGGCATGAGTGAGACAGTGTGCTCTGCACCTGCCAATCCTCAGACCTAGCCCAAGCCTGGCATGTGTGAGAACTGCTCCACATCCGTCATAACTTCTCCACTCTCAACCCAGCCCCGGTGTGAGTGAGACGCTCTGCTCTGCTCTGCACCTGCCAGGCCCAATAAATATAGTCTGCTCATAAAATAAATCTTCAATGACCTTTTAAATGGGTTCATCCAATGTAATTATATTTTACAAAGCCCTGCATAACTGCCATTTTGAGAGCTCTTTATTCCTTTAACTAGGACCACACAGCAACTTCTCTTACCTTCTGGATTATGGCCTTTGCTATTTTCTATATGCTACCTCTGGAGACATTAGAATATTTTGAGTTTGTATAACTAGAAAATATTTTACTTTTCATTTCAAAGCCATGTTTGCTAAGTATAAAATTCAGTGAGGACAAATCTTTTGGTTCTTTTTAGTGCTTTGAATTAATTAGTCTAGTTTCTTACACACTTGCTCTTTTCTTTCCTAAGGTAGAATAAGATATTATTTAATTTTGTTCTTCCATAGCTAATAGTTTTATGTTTATACTGTAATGATTTTTTCTCTACAATAAGTTTCATAGAATTTCATTTTTGTGTATCTTGGTATGAATTTATTCATCTTTCTTATACAAATGGTCTATTTTCTTGGCACTGTGGAGCTATAATTTCAACTAAATTCAGAAATTTTAAATCTTTAATTATTGATTGCCTACCCCTTTCTACTATGAGAATTCTAATTATATAAATATAAGTTTCTTGATCTTGCCACAGAGTGAAGTATTATATGACGGATCTGCAAATTCTTTCATTTTTATTGTTATATTCATTTAAGTTTATAAATAATTTTCAATGTGCAAACCTTTATTAATCTCATGCTATGGGGACACCCACTTGGGTCCTCCCTCCTGTCCCTCTCTGGACAGGAGCTTTCTTTCTCTTAATAAATATGTTCTGCTAATTTAAAAAAAAATCTCATGCTATTTATTCATTTCAGAAATATTTCTGATGTATATAGTGTGCCTAAGGACAGTCACCCAGAGAGAAAACATTCTCTCAGGCATTCACAGAGAGCAGATTGATCTTGTCTGATACTAAAGTTACATTTTTAGTTATATAGGTCTTGCTTTATCTAGGTCTTAACCATCCAGAAGAAAAGTCTAACCATGAGGTATAAAAAGTAAAGCCCCATTAATATGCTGAGGTATAAAAGAGTGAAGCCAACAGCCTCCAATATTGCCAGTTTTACTGATAACCCACTACTATTAGGGACTGTTAGAGTATCTATACAGCTACTTTCTCTTAGATCAAAGAGAAGAAAGATTTCTACTAAAAGTGGTTAGACAAGTTATCATGTTTGCATCTTGTACTCTGAACAACTACTACAAAAACAACAATATGCCATGCATTAATTATTGTAACTGTCCTGCTAACCAGTTGTGAAACTGTCTCATAGCTATTTCTTTCTCATTAAAATCAATAAAAGCAAAAAAAGAAATATTTCTCTAAGATTCACTGTCTACATCTGATATGTTTCACATTTCAATATTTGCTTATAATTTTAATATGTTATATAATTATTGATTTTAAATAGTTAATGGAAAAATAATAAACTAGAGAACTAGGAAGGTAAAAAATAAATAAATAAATAAATAAATAAATAAATTTAAAAAGAAATAAATTCAATTTCCTAGAAAAACAAATAGTTGTATTTTTGCCTCCAGTCTTGTACCAAACTAAAGATCAATTAAAGCATAAATTTAAAAATTAGGAAAAAAAATAGATGGCATAATGAAGTAGCTTTCATATGGCCGTGAGACTAAGAAAATTTAAGATGACACAGGAAAGGTTATATGCTATGGAAAGAAAATTAAGAAAAACTGTGAACCAACAAAGAAGTGTTGAAAACCTAAAGTTCACATGAAAATCGGAAAGGAAATAAAGAACAAAATGGGAAACCTGTTGCTAGGGCTCCACTTCACGTGGAAGGCACCAAGTGCCACAATCAATAACGTGGTCGAGCATACCAGTAAGACTGGCCATGCCTACCAAAGGAGAAATCAACATGTCTTAGTTTAAAGAGTGACTTTCCCCAGGTGGTAGGTCTGATCTGGAGAAGAAATTAATACATTAATCCAAAATCTCTCAGAGGACTGTTCCATCATATAACTAGATGCAAGAGGCCTATACAAGCTATCACCAAGACAGAGAAGCAAATCTCTTGGGCTTGAGGTAGCCCTACCCAGGACAGACCTTGAGATGAGACTGTTCCTCCTACTCTGCAATATCTTAAGTGTATGCAGAATGTAATGAGGCTCTCAGGCATGCTCAGTGAAGTCCTTAAATCTGTGGGGCAGAGTTCGTATGCCTACCTGGGCTGTTGTGAACACTGCAGTACTGAGTCTTTGCAGATGAGATGCTTGCCAAGGCACGGACATTTGCCACACCCCCAGCTCTCTGCTAGGGAGGAAGACTGATGTCAAGCAGGCATTTGTTGCACCACTGGATATATAGAGTCGGGCTATGCATATGCTGTTCACCTGGAAGGCCAATGATCAGTTTGGAGGACTACAAGTTAGAGAGCTGCAGCCAGACAGATATGTTGTTCCATACCCCCAAGGCACACAGTCTAAGATCTATTGGTTCAGTGTACACTACCACCTGCCACAGGCCCTATAGTACCAAAGCATCCTGGACCTGTGGCCAGAGGGCGTAAAACACAGCAGGAGTGAGTGAATGCATGCCTGGAAAGAAGCGCCAAATACCTCAAATATGTCAGTTAGCAAGAATTTTTGAACTTTTTCTAATTTTAATATTCATTTTTTATTTTCAGTCATCTTTTATTATTTATGTTCACTTTTTATTATTTTTATTGATATCTTATTTATCATTTTACTTTATATTTTAAAGGCTTATCATCCTGACTCTACTGTCTCATTTTTTCTTTATTATGATAACTTTTACTTTCATTAGCTTTTTAAAAATAAGGTGAATTCTATTTTTAGGCTTTATTTATTCATTTATTTTAAATTATTTGGTAGAGGGTCTCACTATGCAGCCTAGCCTTGTAGGAATCCTTCTGTTTTCAGTCTCCTTAGTGCTGGGATTACAAGCATGTCCCACCATGCCCAAACTACTTTCACTAATTTTTAATATTTTAATTTATAATAGTTTTCACACCTTTTTTTTCTTCTGTCACTGATGTAGTGATTGGTGTGCATCTTGGAAGCCATCCCGCAGTTCTGTGCATGTTCTTTTTTGTGATCATTGCTGCTGATGTTTCCTCCTTTCTGAGGGGAGCCTAGTTCCCCTTCTGTGCATGGGAGGCGAATGTGCTGCTGCTGAACTTCAACTACAGTTCAGATAAGAGAAATTCTATCTCACTCCAGCCACAATCTCGCCCTGCTCAGGAAAGTTATCCTTCAGAACTGAAGACAAACCAGCTTCCAAGATAAGCAGAACTTAGTCCCAGACATGATGGCACATGTCTGTAATCCCAGCACTTGGGAGGCTGAGACAGGAGGGAAGCTCCAAGTTCGAGCCCAGCCTAGGCTACGAATTTAGTTCAGAAGAGGAGATCACTGCAAGGATGATTTGGAAAGTCATATCCTTGGCTCTGCCAACCTCCTTTGTCTCCTTACTTCCTGGATACCACTAAGTGAATAGCTTTTCTCCACCATGTCCTTCACAAATGCTCCTCTTCCTTGGAACCAACCAATCACTGGCAGAATCTCCCAAAAATTCACAGCTAAAATAGACCTTCCCTCTCTAAGTTGGCGGTGTTGCATGTTTTGTCTAAGCAAAAAGAAAATGATTAATAAGACAAAAAAAAGATATTGGGAGTAAGGACATTGCTGTGATCTTTGCAATGATATAGTTCAGACATCGCTGTAATCAGTTTATGGAAAGAATTTGGAAAGAATGAAACCTATAGGTTAGAGAAGACCTAAAAAATCATTAGCAAGGCACCATGTGTGATACTGATTAAAATTCAGAAGACAGGAATGCTAATAGGAATTCAGACGGTAAAGGTTTCACTTGGGAACCCCAATGGAAATTGGACTGCAGATCTCCCGTGTCATGCCCTGGTGGAAAATTTGTCACTATTTTGCCCATCTGCTGAGACTGTATACGAAAATGAGATTAAGGACAGTGAACTAATTAATCCAGGGAAGGAAATTTCAAGGCAGTCTAATGTTCCACGTGGTGGCGTGATTACTTCTGGCTGCTTTTAGCTAGATCTATAGTGAGAATCAGGAGCAAACAGTGAAACTGAAGATTCAAAAATTTGAAGCTTCACCAGAAAGGAAGCACTTGCAAACCTCTGGATGAAGGCAAGTTAATTGGCAACAACTCACTGGGATCATGACCTGAAATGTGTGTTCTCATCCCTGAAGCTCCTCATCTCTCTACTTCCTGGCTTCTGTGATTTGCGCACTTGTTTTCTGCCATTCTCCTTGTCATGCCCTTTCTGCCTTGGAGACGTCCAGCCATACACTACATCCTCTACACTACATGTGAGCCAAAATAAACACCTCTTTAAGTTGCACGTATTGAGTGGCATGAGAAATGACCAACACCAAAAAAAAAGCTGCCTTTATGTCAAAACTAGTCAAAAATATAAAGAATACCACATATTAATAAAAAGAAAAACCTACCAAGAAAATATAACAAATGTAAATATATATGCACCAAATGTCAGTGTACCCAACCTTATAAAACAAAAATGTCTAAGCATAACAAATCAGAAAGGCCCCAATACAATCATAATACATTGACTTAATAACCCAGACTCACAAAGGGTCATTCAGACAGAAAAAAAAAAAAAAAAAAAAAAAAAAAAAAAAAAAAAAAAAAAAAAAAAAAAAAGCTATAAAGAAACAACACAGCTAAACTATCCCATATGTCAAATGAATTTAATAGATGTACAGTGTTCCACAGCTGGAACACTGTGATGATTAATGTTGATTGTCAACATTATTGGCTTGAAAGTTAGTAAAGCATATTTCTGAATACTTCAGGGTAGCTATTGGGAGGATGACCTTAGAGGCTGCATCTGGGGCCTCCGTCTCTAGCACTCTTCATTTTGGTTCATGGATTGAACAACTTTATTCCATGAAATTCTCCTGTGATGACTCCACCATGGTGCTAACCAACCATGGACTGAAACCTTAACCCATGATACAAATAAACTACTTCCTCCTTTAAGTTTCAGGTGTCAGATGTTTCATCCGAGCAGTGGGAAGAGGAACTAAGACAGGAAATTAGTGTTAGGGATGTGGGCTGTTGCTGTGACTATACCTGACCATGTAGTTCAGGAACTGGCTTTTTTTTTGGAGGCGTTTGGAAAAAATTGAAGAGATGAACAAGTGCAAGGCTACAATTCTACAAGCAGAGAGAAATGGAAATTTATAGTCTGAGCTCAGAAAAAAAAGGATACTGATAAAAATGCAGACAGTAAAATCATTCTCATAAGATTTCAAACCGGAATGGGTATTCTGTTAGGAGTTAGACTGGGTGTCATGCATGTAGCACTCTGGCTATATAGTTTATGTCTTAAGACTCTATGATGCTGAACTTAAAGAAGGTAGACTAACTAATCCAGTGGAGGAAAAATCAAAGCAGCCCAACACCAGGATGTAGTATATGATACTACTGATACTACTGATCTCTTTTAGCTATACTTATATGGATAACTGAGAGCAAGCCGTAAAGCAGAGAGATTTTAAAAGCTTACATTTGGACTTAAAAATAATTGTATGTAAAGTTTCAATCCAAGAAGGTGTGCCTGCTGCAGTGCATGCTGTAATCAGAAAAATGCCACCTATCATAGTTTTAAGGCTGCAAATGTGTGGACTTTTCAGTTGAGAAAAGAGCACTTGGGCCTCCTGGTCAAGAAAGGCCATATAGAGAGCTGGTTCCCTGGGTTCACCTCACCACACACAAGCATTCAGGCACTGAGAGGTGACTGCCATCCTCGTGGAGCGTGGTCAGCTAATAATCAAGCTGGCAGCAGACCTTGCCATCATCCATGTGATGCCGGCTTGCAGAATACAAGAGTTGCAAGGTCACAGATGCTTCCACCATCTGTGGCTAAGCCAACTTGGTCCTCAACTAAATCTATTGTTGCCTTTTTGAAACTCTTCATTTAAGGAAACTTCTTAAAATATTTATATAGACAACTTTTGAAGAACCCATAGAATCTGAGTAAGTTAAAAAATGTATTTTTTAGTAAGAAATCTGGAATGATAGTGGTCTAGACTGGAACATTGCCAGCAATCACGAACACCTCAGAGTAACAGCTCTTCTATTAGGGTTGTAACAAAGGAACAAATACCATTTAAATGGTGGGATTAGGAGAGGAACCGACAGTTGTCTTAGAATATATTTCAGAAACTCAAAAAGTAAAATTTTACCTTTGCTCATTCTAATGTGGAATCGCTGGGAAATTTTTCTGAAATAAAACAGTGCTGACTAGCTTTCTGTTTACTGGAACATTTCTAATATTCTTTTCTTATTTTTGTATTTAGTACAGGGTCTCATTACACAGATCAGACTCATAGTGATCCTCCTGCTTCCAGCCTCCCAAGCACTGGGATTATAGGCATGTATCACCATGCCATCTCTAATGTTCTTTTTAAATATTAAGAAATAGAAAAATCTCAGTGATAAAGAGTGTAATTTCATGGTAAAGTGCCTAACACGTGTGAGACATTGGTTTTAAAATTTGGTATTAAAGGGGTCTGGGGAGATAGCTTCATGGCACAAGTGCCTGCCTGGCAAGTGCAAGGTCATGAGTTTAAACCATGGTACCCTCCCCCCACACAAAAAGAAAAAGAAAAATTAAAAATTAAAAAATTAAAAATCTCTAAAGAAATAAGAAATATTTGGACCCATGTCATATGAACACATCTATCTAAATTTCACTTTACACATTGTCATTTAACTTTTCTTCTGTCATGCATTTCATGCTAATAAATGATACAACCGTGTTGTACTGCTTTACTAATCCTCCAGGCTTTCAGCCTTTTCCAGTCCTTCTGTACTCTGTATAACAAAAATACATAGCAGAGGTCACTTGACCCCTGAGAAAAAAGGTGTTTATTCAGTCTGAGGCAAGACCACATAGGTTTTAACCTGAATTACACCAATGTATCTCTCTGCCTACCTACTGAACATGCGTCTCTCAAACACACAGCACTGTGTGTACATAATTTTGTCAATGTTTGATTTATTGTTCCTTCCTTCTCCCTGGAGATTAGCTGACTCTTATTTCTGTTGGCTCTTTCACACGCCTTGGGACTACTGACATTTGCAAGATTTAACCTGAGCCCTACCAGCTACAAGAGCCTCAGCTGTCAGTTCTGTTTCCAAGGAAACTCTAAAACAGACTGCCAAAATTGAGGTTAGTCACTTAGCAATATTTTTTTAAATAAGCAAGAAGCACTGCCCAACAACATATTATTTGAAAATAGCTTTGTTTCATGCCATTTTCAAGGACTGTTCAAAAAAATTAAATACTTGTTTCCATGGTAGCAGATTAATAAATCATAAAGATAGAGATGAGCTCCAATAGTTTCTTCTGGCAGCACCTAAATGTGTAGAGACCAAGTTTTGCTGAAGCACCTGCACTGTGGGGATCTAAATATATTTTCTTAAGCAGTAATGAAAAACAACTACTTTGTTTCATATACCTGTGTGTGTGTGTTTCCAATACATAAAATACATTAATTAAATATAGTTACTGACTAATTTTATAATAGTAACAACAATGATAACTACTATTTGTAAGCAGTATAAAATGGGCCTGAAAGTGTGTGAGGTGCATGACATAGATTATCTCCAGTTCTTGGAATTATTTTCCACAAGGAGCATAGGAGCTGATATCGATGCTAGGTCACACACATATTAATGAGGAAGGACCCGTGTTCCAAACCAATGTCTGGCCTACACTGGGACCAAGCTCTTCTCTCATTCTTTCTAAACTGAAGAGAGGCATAGAAGAAACTGGCCCTACTGTGACCTAAACACGGGCCTGTGCACAGTCATGTGCACACAGGGTACAATTCAATGGCTCCATCCACGGAAGAGTAAATGAGTGAGAGCAGCCAGACACCTCAGAAGTACACAAGGACTATTGTTTCCTTCTCCAACCAGGTCGAAAGTGGAGGTACAGATTGCCCTGGAGCTGCAGGATGGCAGCTGATCTCCAAAGGCAGCGGTTCTCTGTGGAATTTAACATAGCATAATTTTCCTCTTGACCCAGTGAGCATCAGCCCCAATCTGGTACCTAAATTACAAAAATGTCTGAGTGTAGGTTTTTTAAGCTATTACACAGATTTGTTGATTTAGGTGGGTGAATATTTTCTTTCAAATTCATAATCAATGAAAATATTAGCCAAGCCAAAAGAGCACAGCAGGGTTTTATAAATCATTTAGTTCACCCTGCACTGGTGTGGTGGAGAGTGTTAACTTTTACTGCTTAATAAAAGGTAAAGGCAACCATTTTTTTTTTCAGAAAATTAGATAAAGACAATAGCATTCATTTCTGTCTTATTCTAAATTAATCAGTCAGGATTAAAAAAAAAAAACTCCCAAGATCTCTGGGGATATATGTTATAGAAATTAGATCTGTTTCAACATTGTCACAGCTGTCTTCCACATTTTTTCTTAAGCAAAATGTAGATGGAAAGCTGATATAACAGGTTTTGTCTCCAGGCAAAATGAAGTGGGTGGCGTTAATGCCAGTACAGGAAAAAAAAGACAGTGCTCACTTTTAATTTATGTCAATATTTCAGTAACGAAGTAGGAGTAGCAACCCTGGACTTCCAGGAGAGTGAAGCACGTGTACCCAACATCACAGTGAAGCACTGTCTATTTTTCAATCACTTGATTCTTCAGAGTAAGAATGCAGCTGTTTTTAATTTAAAGAGGTCAGAAAAAGACATGAAGGCTTATGTGACATTTAATTTTAAGATGTAATTATGTGTTTCCTAAAACCAAAAATCCTATCTAAAAAACCAAACTGTTTAAAAATAATACAAAACCTAATTCCTCAAGGAAAGAAATAAAATTCCAAATGAAATATAAGTTACCATTTATAAGTCATTACTACCAACCTTCTGCTCCTTCAATTTTCAGTTCTTTAGCAGAGAAATATAGAATGTCCAGTCCTCTGTGCTTAAGTATCAACTTAATCACCCAAATAGCAACCCAAATAAAAGCATATTAAAGTAAAATTAGCAGTGATCAAAGAAAAGGTATCTCAAATGGATAAGCAAAACAATTATAACTTATACACAATTATACTTAATAAGACATAAATTAGAACTAAAAAAATCAAAATAAAATCATCCATAGTTTATTTTCAGAAGTGGAAAACTAAAAAGACCCTAAGCTACAGTGGCTATGTATTTATCCACATGTTCCAAATTAAAAAGGAAACAATCATTAAACAAGTACTCCTGTACTTAAGAGTAAACTTTAAGAAAATGGTATCAAGAATTCCCTCAAATGAGCTACAGCCACTTCCCCACCATCACAGAAGTCAGGCACACAGAGGACAGTTACAGGGTCCTGGTAAGCCCTAGACCACTCCCAGCACTTGCTGAAACTTGACTGAACTGCAGTGGCTTCTCCACTTCCTCTCCTATAAAAAGATCCCAGGACAGCTACTCGGACCTGGTGAGCCCTGCCTCAACCCCACCTTACCCCCAGCATCAGGAGCTTTGATGATCTGCACCCCTCTCATGCTGGCACACCACTGTAGCTCTGCTAAGCTGCTTCTACCTTTCCCACTGGTAGCAGGAGCTTTGGGGAGCCCTGCCCCTCTCTCCTACCGCTGAGAGAGTCTTGTAGAGCTTCTGCCTGCCCTCATCATTTTCCAATGCTTCTTGAACTACAGCTTCCAACTAGGTAGAAGCCACATTGAACCCCACACAGTAGCAGCTTTGCTGAGCCTACCCCTCCCTCCCACTCTCCTGGGAACCTGGCTCCCTCACATCTCACCTGCCTACCATCATTGGTGAACATTGGGAGCTTCAAAAGTATCAAAATGAAAGAACAAAAGGCAATCTCAGACCTCCAGCCCACCTGATCAAGGCCAGGACACAAATAGAAGAACTTGAAAGTCACACACTCGAAATTTCTAAAATGATAGCATCTGTGTAAAGAAACAACACACGGACCTGCATGCCATCTTGACTGGCCAAGCCATGGCTGGCACAAACTCCAGGCAGGACCGGCCTGTCATCCCCAAACTTCAGCCTGGACCCCACCCACCATCCTGACTGGGCCAACCATCAGACTCAGCCAGGGTCCAAACCCTGAATCATCAACAACCTGAGCTCTGATTCCACCCATCTTTCTGACCAGGGCTCACATCGACCAGGTAAGAACTCTCTCAGCCCAAATTCGTCTCCAAACTCAACAACTGCCCGAACCCTGACTGTACCCACAGTCTCCACACAGCAACCCACCATCCCAAACAATGGAGTCACGTGGTAGTCAGCCACCTGAGCTCCGACTTGCAGTCAGGCGTGTCTGGAGGGGAACAAGCTTGATGGATCCAGACCCAAATTTCCATAGGCGCCAACTGTGTAAGTTAACCAAAGTGCAGAGATCACTTCTATAAAAAATGATAAAGACAAGGAGCAAGAGCCAATCTCAGGTCATGAATCCACTCAAAACAAATACAGGAGACTCTACCATGGAAGAAAATGGGAATCTTGCAGACGAAATCTCTGAATCGGTAGCATGGGAGATAGACAGACAAGTGCAAAAATGTATAGAGCAACTCAGATCAGAGATAACATCTGAAGTAAAAAAAAGAAATGTATGAAAAAAGTAGACTTTGAAGTGGAAAAACAACTGGAGAAACATATAGAGGAAACCAGAGCAGAAATAGCTTGTGAAGTTAAAAAAGACATCTCTAAATTAATACCATCTAAAGTAAGGGAACAACTACAGAAAGGTAGAAAGGAGAACAGAGCAGAAATAATCTCTGAACCAGAGAGAGAAAGGATAACTATAATGAGAGACTTCAGTACTACTAAAGAAGACATGGATAAAAAACGAGAGGAGTATAGAAAAATGATGGATTCCCTGATGGAGCAATATAGAAAAGAAATAGCTCGCATGAAACAGTTTGAAAGAGATATACAAGAAAATAAAATCTCAATCACAAGCTGGCAAAACCATATGAACAAAAGTGAACATAGAGTCTCAGATCTTGAAGACACCATCACAGCTAGTGAAAATGTAAGAAAGAGTCTCTTAAAAACAAGTAGGATGCAGGAAAAAATAATTCAATATCTGCACGATGATACAAAAATAAACAACATGAGATTAATAGAAATCAATGAGAAAGAAAGAGTTGACACAAATGAAATAAAAAGAATACGGGCAGAAGTAATAGCAGAAAACTTCCCAAATATGAGAAAACAATCAGACATTCAGTAAACTGAAGCACACAGAACCCCAAATAACATCAAGCCAACTAAAACACACCCAGACATATGATAGTCAAGATTCCAGAAATCGAGCAGAAGAATATAGTAAAAACTGCTAGAGAAAAGAAACAGATCACATTTAAAGGAAAACCCATCAGAATAATGGCAGATTTCTCTTCACAAACCATGAAGTCAAGAAGAGCATGGAGCAGAGTGCTTAAAGTCCTCTATGAAAACAAATTTCAGCCCAGACTGCTATACCCAGCAAAATTCTGTTTCAAGTATGAGGGAGAAGTGAAATACTTCCAGGACAAGGAACAACTAAAGAATTTCATGATGTCAAAGCCAACCCTACACAGTATAACAAAAATATTTTAGAGAGATATCAAAATGACTCAAACCCAAGAAATGAGAACAGAACAATCCCACCAAATAGGTTACTCAATTAAACACAGGAGAAAAAGTGGTAACCATTAGTAAGTAAAACTCATGTATATCATAAGTCAATATATTTTAATTGTAACCAACAATGTAGGTGGACATAATTCTCTAATTAAAAGAAAGAGGGGATAAGGAAGCAAAATCCAACAGTATGCTACGTACAAGAAACACACTTAACTCATAAAGAAACTCATAGGCTAAAAGTGAAAGGATGGAAAACAATAGTACATGCTCCAGTACCTAAAAAAAAAAAGCAGGGGTAGCAATCCTGCTTGCAGACAGTCTGAACTTCAAACTAAGAATGATCAAATGAAATAAAGAAGTCACCCCCCCCAAAAAAAAGGCCACTACATACTGGTTAGGGAAAAAAATTTAAGATGAAGAGGTAACACTCATAAATATGTATGTACCCAACACGGGAGCACCAAGTGATATAAGGCAATCAATGAGTCTGAGATAAATTTAAAGGAAAACTTAAACAATATTTACAACTGAAAAAAAATGCAGAGAAAACTTAGCAAAACCTGCGACATGCAAGGAAAGCTGTCTTAAAAGAGAAATGTATAATGATAAATTTGCACATTAGGAAGGAGAATAAGCCTAAATAAACAATCTTATACTCCACCTCGGCTCCTAGAAAAAGAAGTAATGGTTTAATATATGCAAAACCATAAAAGTAATACTCCACATCAACAGAAGCAAAGACAAAATCACATGGTCATCTCAATAGATGCAGAAAAAGCTTTTGATAAAGTCCAACATTCATTCATGATAAAAAAAATTTAAGAAAATCAGAATAGATGGTTTTACCTCAACTTAATAAAAGCTATCTATAACAAACCAACAGCCAATGTCATACTAAATCTAGTAAAATTGCAGGTCTTCACTTTAAAATCAGGAAGAAGATAAGAATATTTACAGTCACCACTGCTGTTCTAGAAATTAGCCATAGTAGTTAGACAAAAGACAGAAATAAAAGCAATAAGGTTTGCAAAGGAAAAAGTAAAATTAGTATTATTTGCACATGACAAGATACTGTACATAGAAGACCCCATTAACTTCACATAGTGACTTGAAGATTTAATAACAAACTCTACTAACATAGAAGGATACAAAGTCAACACTCAAAAACCAATAGCATTTCTATACACAAAATGCAAATGCAGTAAGAGAAAAATTAGGAAAACTATGTCTTTCACAATAACACACACACACACACACACAAAATACTTAGGAATCAGACACACAAAGGAAGTAAAAGATTTATACAGTGAAAATATAGTACTCTGAAAAAGAATGAAGAGAATTTCTGAAAATGAAAACATATTCCTTGCTTCTGGATAGGAAGAACCAACATTGTGAAAATGGTGATATTCTCAAAATTTGTATAGAGATTGAATACAATCCTTATTAAAATACCATTAGTATACCTCCCAGATCAGAACGTTCCTCAACTTCATTTGGAACCAGAAAAAAACTAGAATAATAAAGGCAATCCTGGGCAGCAAAGGCAAGGCAGGAGGCATCACAATCCCTGACTTGATAATATGCTACAAACAGCTTTAATAAAATCATCATAGGGACCCAGAAGGATGGCTCAGTGGTCTAAAGCGCCTGCAGGCGGCTGCAAGGACCACGGTTCGATCCCTGGCACCACATGCTGCGCCAGCCCTGCCCTCAGGGCAGGCTGAGCTGGCCATAAAAATCAATAAACAAACAATGAAATCATCATAATAGTGGCAAAGAAAATAATAACTAAGGATCAATAGGATGGATCAGATGATACAGACACAATCACAAATACAATCAGCTACCTTATCTTTGATGAAGGGTCCAAACATGCTCACTGGAAGAAAGGTTACCTCTCTAACAAGTGGTGCTTAACTGGCTTTCTTCATGTCAGAGGCTAAAATTAGACTCATGTCTATCACCATGCACTAAACTATGGTTAAAACTGGGTCAAAGACTTAAATATTAAAACATAAACACTAAATCTGGAGAATTGTCTTAGTTACTCTTCTCTCATTGCTGGGACAAATGCCTAACATGCAAAATGAAGGAAGGAAAGGCTTATTTAGCCCACAGTTATTGGAGGCTTCAGTCCACACTCAGCCTCAGCTAGATCCAAGGCAGAGAGGCACATGGCAGAGGCCAGCAGTTCAGGGTGGTGGAAGAGCAACAAAACAACAGAGGCAACCAACTAACCAGGGCAACAGAGAGAGAATCTGTTTCTCTGTCTTTCTTACAGTACATTTTGGCTATTGCCCCAGGCCGGGGAAGGAATGCATGCCCATAATGCCAGCAGTACTAAAATCCATAATCTCACCAGTACTATGACATATAATCCCAATGGATCATGAATTGGCCCCAAACTCTAGAGGTCCCCTCCCCATGACTGCATGAGTCTTTCAGGGGTCAACTAGGCACAAACCGTAACAAGAATGTAGGTCCAAATCTTAAAGACATAGGGGTAGGAAGAGAGTTCACAAATACAAATCAAACTGCACAGGAAATACTTCAAATAGTCAACAATTGGAATCCCATCTTTTTGAAAAGTTTCTGCAAGTGAAAATAAATTACAATTAGAGTAAAAACAAAACCCAAGAAGGGAAAAAATAGTATAGCAAACTGTCCTTCAGACGACTTCTATCTAGAAGATGCAAGTAGTATAAGTATATTTTAAAAAGCAAGCCTCCAAAATTCAAAGACCCAATCCAAAACTGGGCATCTGCAATGAATATACACTTCACAAATAAAGAAATACAGATGTCAAATAAATATATTAAAAAATGTTCAACATCATTGGTCATTCAAAGATGCAAATTAAAAAAACACTGAGATACTGTCTTGCACCACAAAGAATGGCTATCATCAAGAAGTCAACCAATAACAAATGTTGAAGAGGTTGGAAAAAATGAACCTTTTTCCACTGTTGATGGGAGTGCAGCCTGGTACAACCACTATGGAAATGAGTATGAAGAATCCTCAAATCCAAAACCTAAGATTGGATGCCCCATTCAAGCCAGCTATTCTCCACCTAGGCATTTTTTTGAAAAGAACTGAAAACATTACACCACAGTTTTATATATGCACCTACATTTATATCAATACAATTTGTCATAGCTAAACCTTGAAACAACCCAAATGCTCATCAACTGAGGAATGGATAAAAATGATATGGTACTTTTACTCAATGCAGTATTACTCACCGACAAAAAAAAAAAAAAAAAAAAAAAAAAAATAACTTCAGGCTTTTATAGGTAAATGGATGCAACTAGAAAGTGAATTGATAAGTGAAATAAATCAGACCTGCATGTGCAAATGTTATATTATCTTGATAATGTGAGATCCTGAAAGAGTAAATAAAATTTCAAATGTGTAATAGATACTGTGAAAGGGAAAAAGAATCTGTTCAATAAGATGGAAAATGTGGGATGAGGACAAATAAAAACGAAAGGGAAAAAGATATATTTATGTATATATATGCAGGGTAGCTTGAATAATTGTGCTGCTGATTTCTGCTAGTCTATTGAAAGGAGCAGTTAAAGCTTACTTCATTTTATTTATTCATTTTTATCTTTGCCTTTTTAATTTATTGTAACTTTTTAGACCAATTTTACAGTATTAATTCTGGTAACCTAAACAACTCATTTGAAGAGACCATTATGTAATACAACAACCACTGTCAAATTCCCAATACTTTGTTTAATGAAATTTTGTATTATTTCTAACATCTACTTGTTTGTTTGTTTTGCTCACTTAGTGTTCTTTACAAAATCACAAAAACAGTTACCTTACATATGTTTCAAAACAGGAAAAT
Organism: Myocastor coypus; assembly: GCA_004027025.1. Lineage (NCBI taxonomy): Eukaryota > Metazoa > Chordata > Mammalia > Rodentia > Myocastoridae > Myocastor > Myocastor coypus. The sequence goes on along the minus strand of PVJA010004647.1, from coordinate 40,670 downwards.
TTCTTCTTCTGGGACAGGTAGAGTGATCCTCAAAAGATATCTGGGTGCTTATCTCTAGCATTTGAGAATATTTTTCATTGTTTGGCAATAAGGACTCTGAAGATGTAATTGAAGCCATACACCTTAAGTAAAGATTAGCCTGGATTATACAGATGGATCCAATCTAATCTCATTATGCCTTAAAAGCAGAATGCAACGCAGCTGGAAGAGGAAGGCAAAGGAGACTCCATGTGCATGATTTTGCGCCCTATCACTGGATCTGACATGTAGGCAACCACATTTACAAACTGAGGCACTCACATTGCAGCTGAGGCCAGGGGTCTGCTGAGAGCCACCAAGAAAAAAATCAAATCTCAGTCCTTCAACCAGAACATGGTGCTTGATTTTGCCTCAGCACAACTGAGTCTAAAAGAGGATTCTTCTGAGTTTAGCATTAAAATATCAGAGGATAATTTCAGCCTGGTAAATTCCATTTCCCCAGTCCCAGTAAACCAACGGGTACCTCTGATCTACGGAACTACAAAACCATAGAGTTCTTTTAAGTTGCTAAATTCATGGTAGTTGGTTATGCTAGGCATAGCAAGCCAAGTATCCTAAAAGCAAAACTTTCTTTCTGCAACTGACCTTCCACTTACCTTTTTAGGAAAATGTAAAAGACAACAAAGTCTCTGTTTGGAACACATGCCTGGTGACCCCAGATACTCTGGAGGTTTAGGCAAGAGGATTATGAATTTTAGCCCAGTCCTAGGGCTTAGTGAAATACTGTTTCAAAAATTAAAAAAATAATAATAATAAATCCCTGAAAATGTAGAACACCACTATATTGTGTCCTGATGAGGAGACAGGGAGACAGAGAGACAGAGAGAGACAGAGAGACAGGAACAAAGAGAAAAAGAAAGACAGAGAGAGAGAATGTACAGTGAATAAAGTACTCAATGTCTGTTATTGAAAATCATCTCCTGCTGTCTCTAATAGAAGTAAAATGACAGAATATAAAAAAAAGTAAAAGAAGAAAGGATGAGCAAGTGTATTGATCATTTCAAGGGCTAGTTTTCTTGTCTATAAATTGGAAGACTACAATCTTTATGACTAAGTTGTCCTGGAGAGGCAATGCCTTCATAAATTTAAAAGCACATTGAAAATGCCAAATCCCCACTTCTTCCCTCTTCTATAGTCTCCTTTAAAGCAATCCTAAATTCAAACAACACTAATCAACTCATTATGAAACTTTTTTTAATATTTTCAAAGAAGTGAGAAGACTTTTACATTTTCTTTATTAATATCTATTTACCCTCATTACATGCAATGATTATAATAGGTAAAAAGCATACACTCTGAAAAACTACTGCAGTGAGCAGATAGGTAGTTCCATAGAGCTGCAAAGGCTTATATGATGATGCTAATAGCAGTGATTTAAATCTGTCTGGAAAGCATTTCCCAGAACTATTGTCTTGAATCAGAACTGCTGTCCGACAGCCACTCTGCTTACTAATGACTGATGAAAGACAACAGTGTTCTCGTTTTTTTTCAGGTTATATTGACCTGCATACAGCCTGAATGGCAAAATTAAAATATGAAATTATCTTAATAAAATAGGAGAAAACAGAAAAGCATATGCTTCTCTAAAAGAAAGAGAAATATCCAGGGTATAAGTAGTAAAAGGAATAATAAGGAAAAAGGAATAGTAGTAAAAGTTGAATAAAAGCAGACAGTCTGCCCTATTCTAGTGTAGATTATTATCATGTGAAAGGTACACTGACAATATCATAGTTAACAGGCTATTAAGAAACAATTAACAGGACTGGCTAAATAGCTCAGTGGATTAAAGCACCTGCAAGCAGGTACAGGGGATAGGAGTTTGATTCCTGAACCTGCCAAGCCAGCCCTGCCCCTGGGGTGCACCTGTAATCTCAGCTCTTGGGAGGCTGTAAACAGGTGGATCACTGCAAGTTTGAGCTAGTAGTGAGGCCCTGAACATCCTATAGACCCTCCCCTAAAATACAAAACAAAAAAGCAACACTTAATACTATCTTAATATGGCAAATTGGTAGATAGAAAATTGACTTTCAGAGATTGGCCGGTTTCTTATTGGCATAGAAAAGGTTCTCATTATAGTATGTGTTGAATGAATGATGAGTATAACTATTATACTTGGCCTTAAATTTAGGTCAGATGTTCCTGGAATGATACAATGCATTGATTAAAGCAAAAGGATCAATTATCTCAGCTCTATCTTTTCAAATTTCTAACAAAAAAGAAACATACAGATTGTATATTTTCTGACACCAATTTTATTTTGTCAAGCTTTAAAGTCCATCTACTATAGAAACTTTAGATGATAGAACATGCACAGTCTCTTTGAAACTACAAATCATCAGAAGTTTAAATATTCAAAATTATGTAAAAATCTATACTACACTGGGCTTTTGTAAATGGTCAAAATATTTTTTGACTTTATTGTTTAGGGTACCAATAGGACTAATTTTTTGTTGTTTTATATTTATGTATTTGTTACAAGATATCTCTACATAGCTGAGACTCCTCATGTCCTCCTGTTTTCAGCCTCTCCAGCCCTGGAATCACAGGTCTGTGTCACCATGCTCAGTCTCTTCTGTGACAAGCTCAGTCACCTCGATGTGGGGCAAGTAGGGCACAGTGATTCCAGGGATTGGATGTTGGTCCCTGTGCTTGTCTGCTGAGCTATCTCCCTGATCCTGTAATGTAATAGAATGAAATTTCAAGGAGCTGTGTGCAACTTAATATTTCTTAATACAATTTTATATAAGAACTGCAGGTTCTGGGATGTTGGAGTGGGGCTGCAGACATGGGTCTGAGTATGGTCAGAGAAAGCCTTGTGAAGGGAATGAAGGTCACCTACGATGACACCACTCCTTGTACGGTAAGTAGAGTCCAAGCAGAGCAGAGGGAGAATTCATGGCAGGGTATTAGATAGGGAATGTCAGAATCAACGTTCTCCCAACATCTGTCCTCCATTATGGTCCTTGTTTTCCACTTGGATGTTTTCACGTAAGAGAAACAATGTGGTATTTAAACTTTTGTTTCCAGTTTATTTCCCTTAAGATTATGGTCTGGAGGTGCATCATTTTCTTACAAATAACTACAGTTTGTCCTTTACGCAACAGTACTACTCCACTGTCCATAAAAACACTGCATTTTCTTCCTCCATTCATCTGTTGATGAACATAAGAGCTCTTTCTAGATTCAACTATTATAAATTTTGCTGCTATAAACGCAGATATGTATATAATGATCTTACTGTCTTTTTCACGGAATTATTGTGTGAACTTTTGCGTCATCATGCTAAACTACCTGATAAAAAATTAAAAGACAAGGTCAGTCCGGTCTTGTTGTGGTTTGTATCTAGTTGTCCCAGCAAAGCCTCATGTAAATCATGGTGCTGTCAAGAGCGCAGCTTGAGGGGCGGGGCTGTCCAGCACGTGACTTGAGGGGCGGGGATTGAGGGGGCGTGGCCAAGAGAGGCGCTGACGGTTAAATTGACAGCACTGCAGCACTGCACCTTCAGAGTGCCCCTCCCTGCCCAAGAGGCAGCGGTTTTCTCGTGGAGGCATGGAGCAGATCATCCTGGACACCACAGCACCCCAGCCCCTTCTCCAGTCCCTATAAGGCAGGGTCAGCATCTTGAAACCTCCAGGAACCATGAGCTAAATAAACCTTTCCTCCCTTAAGCTTGTGTCTCAGGTATTTGTCCCAGCAATGCCAGAACAGTAACTAAAACAGGTCCCCTCAGGATTTAACCTGAAGCCACGGAGTGTGGTTTGCAGAATTTTTGTCAGTGTCAGATATCTGGATGGATCGCCACCAATGCTTGACCAGTTTGCTCTCTGTAAAAGCCTAGGTCTCGCTTTATCTCCATCTTAACCATCCAGCAGAAAAGTCTCACCATGGGGTATAAAAAGGAAAGCCATATTAATATGCTGAGTTGTAAAAGGCTCAAGTCAACAGCTTCTGATAATGCCAGAAGTGCTGATAATCAACTACTATTGTAGACTATTGGACTATATATGCAGCTAATTTCTCTTTGTCCAATGAAAAGAAATATCTGTACTAATGATGTTTAGACAAGAAATCATGTCTGCATTTGTATTCTGAACAACTGCAGTGAAGACAACAATATGCAATGTATTAATTATTGTTAAAAAAATAAAAGAGAAGATATTGATTTTTGTTCCTAGTTTCAGAGGGTGTAGTCCACATGGAGCTCTTTCCATTGATGTGAGTGAGGTGAAGCACACATTGTGGCCAAGGGGTGTGGTTAGGGGAAGTTGCCCATCCCGTGGCCACTAAGAAGCAGAAAGAAAGGGAAACCCAGGGAATTACGGGCTGAGGACAAGACACACCCTTCAGAGCCAGAGCCCCAGTAACCTGTTTCCCCTAATTGAGCCCCACTTTCTAGTATCACATTCCACTGTGAGGTGAGGTTGGTGATTCACTGTCCAGTCTCCTCTCTGGCCTCTGAACATTGCTGGAAATCAAGTTCTTGATGCATAAGTTTTGTGGAGACTTCATGTTTAAATCACAACATTGAGGAAGAAAATTTTAAGCATAGTAACATAGGGCATAATCTGTGAACATTTATTACATATTAACTGTACGACATAAAGATGTATCACTCTTTCCAGTACAACTTCAAATGATTTTCTTGAATAACTAATAGAATAGCTGCTTTCTATGTATAAATTAAGAGGATATCGCACTAACTTAGAACTAATATATTGTGGCTTCCCTATAAAATCACCTACCTAATGTTTGGCGATCCCTGTCCTGATGTAATTCATCTTCCACATACATTGACCCAGTAATGAGCCTTTCATTAGTGATTAAGGTGTTTTTGCAGGGAATTACCTCTGTTGTCATATCTTTCAACAAAATAGTTTTCAAAGGCTTGCCAAGACTAAACTAACTTTATTTTTAGAGAGAATACAAAACATAGTAAAAAAAAAATTAAAGAATAAGAAGTAGAATTTATACAGAATTTCATTAAATAAAATGACAAATCCATATTGTCGTCTTCAAATGAGTTGTTCAAATTATCAGATATAAGCCTATAAGATTGGCCAAAAAATATTAAAAATTAAAGAGGAGAAAAAGATTTGAGCATTAACTGCTCCTTTCAATAGACAAAAAGGGCAGGAACAACTAAGATGAGGAAAAGGAGAAAAGAAAGAAAGAAGGGAGGGAAAAAGAAATGCATATGTATATACATATGGAAGAACTTCAATAACTAAATTTAATAAAGACAATATTGGGCTGGCCAAATAGCTCAGTGGATAAAGCTACCTGCAAACAGGCGCAGGGTCTGGGGTTTTGATCCCAGGGCCTGTCATGCCAGCCTTGCCCCCGTGGCTGAGACATCAACTGATACTGGGCATGGTGGTGCCCGCCTGTAATCCCAGCTCTTGGGAGGCTGTAAACAGGCAGATCACTCCAAGCCTGACCTAGTAGTGAGACCCTGAACACCCTGTAGTCCCTTCTCTGAAAAAAAAAATACAAATAAATAAATAAAGAAAGACAATGTTAACAAAATTATTTCCATGTATATGTTTCCCTTTTCCAGTAGATAACTCAAGGCAGAAGACATCAATATCCATATTTAAATGAATTACATTTAAGCATAAAATGTCAAAACCAGAGAGATATTCAATAGCCAAAACATTTGATTCCCTATTATGTTATTTATTATGGCTCATTATGTCTGTATTGTTGTAATTTTACAAAACATTAGTAATTTTTCTCATTCTATTTTCAGTAATGTGGATTAAACCCAGGACATGGCAGAAGCTAAGCAAGCACTGTACCCCTGAGTCCTACATCATCAGTACTTATTTTTCAAAAACTTTTAAAAGATTCAAATGGAGATTGGTTTAAGAAAAAAATAAAAATAAAAGGCTTCCAGAATGAGAAATTGAATCACGTAGCAGAACAAGCACTTACACTGGCCCTGAGCAATGGGAGAAGGAAAAAGGGTAAATCTCAGAGCCACTAGAGAAACTGGATCCAGCTCCGACCCATCAGTCAGAAGACTCCTGTTTCTCCTGTTTTGAAATGAATAATGGCAAGGAAAGAGGCCCATAGTGCTACAGTAACAGACACTCTCCCACAAGAAAACATGAAAAAGTAGGAAGGAGTTTCCCTCATCCCTAGGCTTGCCATCTGAAGCCAAATGCGTTTAACCTAATAAATCTTCAAATATTAAAACATTTAAGATTTAAAGTTGATACTACAAAGACAACAATATGCATTGTATTAATTATTGTAACTGTCCTACTAACCTGTTTTCAAACTTTCATTGCTATTTTATCTTTTGTTCTCATTAAAATTAATAATAAATAAAAACTACGTTGTAGTCTAAAAATAAATAGATAAAAGATTTACAGTTGCATCCACTTGTAGGACATCAAAGTTCACAATTTAGTTGTCACATATGTTTTATTCTTTAAAGAGAGTAAAAAACAGTGGAGAAAAATTAGAAATGATTCAGAATTTCACTAAACAAAGTGGTAGGAATTCAGCAATGGTTGCTACATTGCATATTATTGCCTTCAAAGTAGTTATCAGATTACCAGACATAAGCATGAAAAATTGGTCAAAAAATTTAGGCATTAATTTTCCTTTGAATGACCTAGTAGAGGGAGGTTCCACGGTGTAATGGTTAGCACTCTGGACTTTGAATGACCTAGTAGAAATCAGTAGTTCAATTGCCCAAACTACCCTGCATATAGACATAAGTATTTCCCTTCCCACTTTCCTTTTCTCCTTTCTCTCATCCTTAGATTTCAGAGGTTACTACTTTAAAGTACTTTTTAAATACTAGATACTAGCATTTAAAATATACTATCAGATAGCTCGGTGGATTAAACTGCCTGCTTATGCATACCCAGGGGTCTCAGGTTTACCCTTGGCCATGTCTTCTAGCAAATCATTTGGCCTGGAACATAAAGAAGCTCTTATCCCCACAGGCCCTTTGATTTCTACAGTTGAAAGACAATCAGTAGAAATAGCCACTGAGTTCTGAAATGGCAAAATTCCAAGTACAGGGGAATCAACAATGAGAATAAAACAAGGACCTCCTCTCCCAACTAAGAGAAATACCAATATAATGAGAAATTCAAGGTGACTCTGCATTATTTCCATTGGTTACCATTTAGTAAATGTTTAAGAGTGGTCACTTTGTGTTTGTCACTATAGTGACACAGCAGAGGGCAAGAAAACTGAAATACTAACCCAAAATTATTTTTTCTTGATCAGTCTTACAATTTCCCTGGTGTGTGAAGTATGACTAAAATAAAGCACAGACTATAGTTGAAGACTACTGCCAACAGTGCATCATAACTTACAGCTGCCATGTTTCAAATAAGGTTTTAGAATATGCGTTTCATGAAAACCAGGTAATGTGGAAAGAATGGTTCTCATAAACCACTTCCCAAAGATGGAGAAGTTTTGGTGTGATCAAAGTTGAGTAGAAAATAGTTGACAGTAGATCTCAAAAAACAAAATATGGCGTCCAAATATTATCACTGAAAAAAAAAAGCCAATGCTAATGAGTTAAGATACAGAAGGATATCCTGGCAAGAGTAAGAGGAAATCCAAACAATAACAAGGAATAGAAGTGAGACAGCACTAAAGAGTGCAAGGAAACAGACAGAATGGGGATCAGTGGCCATTCTAGAGCCACAGGGATCCCTACCTGTTTTGGAGGTTCAGAAGCATGTAATTGTCTTACAGGGACACATGACAGGAATGTTTGTCCTCGTCCAGGAATGTCTACCTTATTTATGTCTATTTGAGAAGGGTAAGTTCCTGGATATCAAGCAGCACTAGGTTTAGACCTGTCCAGGTGAATTCTCAGAGGACTGAAATACACTGGGTACACTAGGACAGTGACTCTGGAATACAAAGTGTCTAACTCTAAACCAAGAATAATTAATAAGAATTAATTAAAAGCAAGAACTTTAAAGTAAAATAATTTCATGCTTCTCAGAGTTTGGAATAAAAACCAACTGTAAGCAAAAAAAGTTCACCCATTCCAAAAATTTTTGTTCAAAGGAAGAAAAAACAAGATACGGAGTAAACACTACCGTATATGATGCATATCTAAAATTTATACAAAACTACATAAAATATGGAAGGGAGATAGTGAATAACCAGAAGAAGGCATAGTATTAATGAAAAAAAAAAGATGAATGACCAGAAACATGAGTAAGTCCCTGGCTCTAGTAGCATATGAAGCTGACAGAACCAAACTGTTTTGAGGTCCCTGAGAGTGACCAGTATATAATGGCAGGAGTTCTATGACTCTTCCACACCTAAGATACACAATCTGAAAATCTCAGGAGAAAATACAGATTCTTAGTACATCTAAAAACAAGGTAGGGACTGGGGAGATAGCTCAGTAGGATAAGTGCTTGCCCTGCAAGTGCAAGGGCCTGAATTCATCCCCGGTTCTGACGAAAAAAAAAAAAAAAAAGTAAAATGGCTTCATGACTAAAAAATCGAGATATGAATACTGCCATTGGAATTTTAGCAAAATTTCTATAACTATGCAAAATAAAAATTGTTTTGATGTGGACCATTGGGAAATTTATGGATTCTAGGGAATCTTGACTGAATTTCACACTTAGATGATAATTTAATATGATGAAGCAAAAGGGTAAACATTAGTCCTACTATAATTTTCCCTAGAAGGATATTACTGGAAACATGACAGATATAAAACAAACATTTCATCAACAAGCTGATGATTTGATTCGTTGAACTTGGATCAGTAGAAATACATAAGGGACTGCTTGGGTTAAGACCCTAGTTACACAAAGTACACACACTATCTTTGCACTTCTTGTTTTCCCTTTTCCTTTCCCCATGTATCTTATTAAAAGGAAAGGTACACTCACAATTGGAGTATGCACATTTCCAAATAACATACCCACTGCACAGGAAGCATCTGAAGAACACAGTGAGGCCACTAGGCTCCTTCAGTGCCACAGATACAGTCTCAAGCACTAGACTGGCTATTTGCATAAAGAAGTTAAGCTTTTAGGAAGAAACTGAAAATAAAACACTCCCCACCTCCACGGTGCTCTGAGAAAATGATTGAGACTGGGCACGGTAGTATGCACCTGTAATACCAGAGTTTACGAGGCTGAAAAACAGGAAGGCTCAGTACAAGTCTCATCTGTGTAATGAGACCCTGTAGATCCTGTACTAAATACATTAAAATATAATTTTAAAAGATAAAAATAAAACACCAAAGCAAGGACAAAGTTCCTCAAACTGGTCATTGTGACACATGCCTATAATCCCAGCACTCTCAAAGGTTGACTCAGGAGGAACATGAGTTCAAATCCATCCTGGCCAATTTATCAACTTCTCAGAACCTTGTCTTAACATTTAAAAAATAGAGGCTTGGAGATATGAATGAGTGCAAAGATGCTAGATTCAAACTCAAAAAAGAGGGATTTTTTTTTTTTTTTACAAAGCAAAGCATAGCAAAAGTGTGACTGAAGGTTGAAAGACTGTCCTTAAAGTATGCAATACTAAAAGAACATGGTTGCTTTTCAATAACAGAGTGTAGTCAGTGATGAAAGACTCACTTGAATCACTGCAGAGCATACTCCCTAGTCCTGTGCAACACGAGTAGTATCCTAGTTCCATTCTTTGGCACAAATACCTTATTCATTACAGAGGCAAACCTTTCATCATCAAACTGAATTAAATTGTTTGAGGCTACAAATTTATTTGAAGCTCAGAAGAAAATAAACTCTATCATCATTCATGGTAAACATTGCTTTGGAACTGTTTACTTTTGAAATAGGCTTGCTCTCCTGTGGGCTAGTCTGAAACTTCTATCTGATGCCACTCTTGCCGCATTCTTCCGAGCAGGAAGCATTGCAGGCACATAGCACCAGACTGTTGAAACTTCATATCATCAGGCACTGATACAAAGAGCAGTCAGTAGATGAACAGCCTGGGCAAGAGCCATTCCAGGATATTTGTAAAAAGGAGCCCCTTGTCGAAGCAATCTACTTGGAGCTCTTTTCTCCTCTCAATGAAGAAAGCTACACTAACTGTTAATGTTTGTATCTAGCTGTTCTCCCCCAAGCCTCAGGTTAGTCATGGGTTGACTTCTAGACTTTGTGATTAATTCATGATCCAGTTTTTTAATTATGTGTGTGAGTGCTAAACCCGTCCTAAGGAGGACAGCCTGAATGCAGTATAAGGAAGGGAGAGAGGATTTCTCTCTGCCTCTGCCACTACTGACCCTCCCTTTTGACTTGCTCTTTTTCTGTTTTCTGCTGTCATGAACTGCTGCCCTTTACCTAGTGCCAGACTGCCTTGGAGCCAGCTGAGTATGGACTGAAACCTCCACAAACTGTGAGCTAAATAAACCTTTCCTTCCTTCATTTTGAGTGTTGGATATTTTGTCCCAGCAACAAGAAAAAAGTAACCAAGACACTGAATGTACCAAAAATGATGAGAGAAGATTTAAAAAAATGATTCTAGACCTTTAAATGCATGAAGAAAACAACAAATGAAGCAGCCAGGTCATAGGCTTCTAGCTGCCCATTGCATCTTGAATAATTACGCTTTTAAAATTTTTCATGTGGTTAAGGTGATCTGAAAAAGAAGAACTGGACAAGAGACAACTCAATAAATTACTACTCAATAAGTCAACTAAAGTGCCTGACGAACTCTACAAAGCATTAAGAGCTGGACAATATTTCTTAATTCTTGTCTCACACAACCTATCTCCTTCAATTCCTTCTTTTCCTTGTGCTACACCCCAATTCAGAATCACATCTTTATAATACAGCCTAAACTAAGCAAAATCTCCATGAGAAACCCCAAGTTTCATTCGAAGTTTGACTCATAACTCTAAATCTTAAAATATATTATTTATCACCATAAGTATCAGCTGTTCTTTTACGTCAAATCTCCACCAGAGGGTGACTGGATATGCAGAGATAGATTGCACACAACACACAGTATTGAAACATTTAAGCAACTATATTTTAATAGTAGTATATATGAGATATAACAATTTCTATATTATATATGAATCACAATTCACTCAGTCTGTTTTTCTTTTTTTTTATGGCTGGCTCAGCCTGCCCTGGAGGTAGGGCTAGCACAGCATGTGGTTTAAAAAAGATTCAAACCACAGTCCCTGCAGTTGCCTAAGCTTTTCTAAGCAGGCACTTTAGACTGCTGAACCATCTTGATGGCCCCACTCAATGTAGAGTTCTGCTGCCAAAGAAAGTCTCTTATGTTTTAACTCTGGTTTTCTTCACAGCTCTCACACCTCTGTCATTCAACAAAGTAGTCAACTAACATTAAATCTGAGATATGTTGGTCATGTAACTCATTTATTCTTTTTGAACTAAAGTGCCCTGGGTCATCTATACATTCACTAATTTGTCTGTATTAACATTTTTGTATTTCTCTTAGATGAAAAACTCTAGGCTAGGTATTGTAAGATAAAATAATGACAGAGATGGGATCTTTGCCCAAGAAACTCCAATAACCCAGCATGAGAAAGTGGTGTACAGACATCTGCAAATTAAAAACTATGATAATACAGGTTCTCTTATGTCTTGTGTCCTCACTGACCCTGAAGGGCTAGGGCCAAAATATTGGCTATCCTTGTAGCCCTTCTATTTCTCTAATTTTTGGTCTGCAAACTTCAGTTGTTAACCCTCCAGAAGAGAAGCTTAGCGATACTATTACTCTATAAAACATAAGTACTTGAGCTTAACATCACTATCTTCCTGAATATCAAATGCCTTAGACTTAATGTGTAATTTGTATTTTCCATCAATCGTTGATACTCTAATAAATCCTTATAGAATGTGATAAAAAAAAAGATTGCGCATTGTTACACAGCAATTTAGAAATCTAACCATGTACAAAATTGTAGCAGGTCAATCCTATGGCATTTTTTCCTTGTACTGTAACAACTTATAACTCAGTGATGGCCCAAATCTTCTCTTCGAGGAGATTATGAGGCCATAGAGGAAAGGGATTGATGATACGTAGTGTGCCTAAGGAGAATCACCTAGAGAGAATATATTGTCTCAGGTTTTCACAAAGAGCAAGCTGGCCAAGCAATGACTGAGACTCATCCAGATGGCTGACACTGATAACAATTCTACAAAGTGCTGTACATGGTTTCAAGGTAAATCCTGAGGGGATTTAACTCATATTACCAGGTACAAAAGTTACATATCTTTTGTTACATAGGTCTTGCTTTAATTTGGCCTCAACCATCCAGCAGAAAAGTTTAACCATGAGACGTAAAAAGTAAAGCCAGATTAATATGCTGACCTGTAAAAGGCTCAAGTCAATAGCTTCTAACACTGCCAGTTCTGCTGACAACCCACTGCTATTATGGAATATTGAACTATGTATACAACTACTTTCTCCTAGCTCAATGAAAAGAAATATTTGTACTAATAGTGTTTAGAACAGTTATCATGTCTGCTTCTTGCACTCTGAAAAACTGCTATGAAGATAACAATGTGCATTGTATTAATTATTGTGGCTATTCTCATAAAGTGTTATGAAACTGTCTCATTGTTATTTCTTATTAAAAGTAATAAAATTATTTTTAAAATGCAGTGTAGGGGTACAAAACAAGGCAATAAAAATTTATTGCAAGAAGATATGGAGTGACAAAAGCATAACTTGAAAATTGATTAATTCATTAATATGTTAAAATATTGATGATTAATATAACAAGAGTAGGAGAAAAGTAAAAAGGGGGAGAGAATGTTAGAAAAGAAGAAGGATAAGGGAGATAGCAAGAAAAATATAAATAGAAAAATATCTGTAGTTGTGCTGCACCTTGTATGAAGAGAGGAGAGAGGTAAAACCCAAACTGTTTCCAGTCTGTGAAGTATGTTAAATTGTAAACCAATGAGTTCAATTTTTTCAACATGCTATTAGCACACTTTGGAGATTTATGAAGTGGAGAGTGATAAGGGTTACTGCTTCCAAGTTTCAGGAAGAAACTTCTTATGACTGCAGAACAGATGTGTACATTTCAAGAGAGAGTGGGGAAGAACAAATATTGCTAATCTAGGGAGATGACAGTAGAAATGGAAAATTCCTGGTTTGAGAGGTACTAAATAGTTGAATTTTCCAGATGGAATTAAAAAGTAAATTTAATTTTTCCATGACGAGTCTTTTCTGAAGAATGTCAAATGTAAGTGAAGCAGAAATTTCCAAATTGTTGTTTACTGATTGTTTCCAGATGTTCCTTTGTCTACTTGTAAAGGAAAAGAGGACTGAACAGGACAAGGGGAAACACATCTTCCCTAACGCATCTGTGCCACCATGGCCCATATTAAAAATAACAAGGAGCAGCTATCTAGTTACCTTGATTGATATCATTAAGCAAACTAGAAATAGATAAAGCAAACGAGAAGCTATTTCAGACACCCAGAGTCATAACCAACTTTGACTATGTTAGCTCACAGAACAAAGTTAGAATTCAGCAGTGCTTACAGGCACTCACTGATAGTTAAACCAGAAACTCTTTGTCTGGAAAGTAAACATCAATCTGTTGGAAAGAAATAATCCAAAACAAACCTTTATAAAACAAACACTGATGTAGACTGGACTCAATTTGGACATGAAAGACTACATTACTCACCATAATTATATATAGCCACATGCTCCCAAAACACATTCATTTTCCTAGATAGCACAGCCAGTCACCTTCATTAAGCCTCAAAGCTAAATAAGTGGCTCATTTGTATTATAAACTACATGAATTAATTCTTTTAAGCTCATACAATTTTGTGCATCATGTTAGTGTATGTATGGCGGCATTTGTGTATGTTTGTACACTCGTTCTCAGATATGCTTTTGTATCTTGCATTTATTATTGTGCTTAGATAAGTTTGGCTGCTTGCATGTCACTCACTTGTACAATAAAAAGCAAATGTATCTATTTTGCTCTAAATAGGCCAGGTTTGATATATAAATTTTTTTAAAAAATTTATTTCAGCTTCAAAAGTAGCTTTTCTCTCTTAAAGAATTTTTTTAAATATGAAAGTTACACTAATACGTATCATCTCTAATTTAACAAGACCCTTGATTACATACTTCCATAGTCAGAGACAAATATCAGAGGGTGATTATGTACTATGTATGCAATTTTTTGGCAAGTTGTTTCTGTTGCTGGGAGTATAAAAAGTCACTAAGAAATTAAATGTAACTGTTTTTATTTCAGCTCAATCCCAAAAGTGCATGACGTGACAGCTGGGACACAAAAGGAGTGGGACAGACTGGAGGCATGCCTTTGTCTCAATAGCAAGGAAGGTCCTGGGAGAACCCACTCGGGACTCCCCTCCTGTCCCTCTCTTAGACAGGAGCTTTCTTTCTCTCAATAAATATGTTCTGCTCATTTAAAAAATGTATAGCAAGGAAGAACTTTAGAAAGACAGAAAAACTGAAGTGACAGAGACAAGGGAAAGTCTTTTGCCAGTCATAAGGATAATTATTGTGATGGTGCTGTCATCTCTCACTGTGCTATCTGACTTTTTCTATTAAGTACCAGTAAACTCTATGAAACAAAAAAGATTCAGATTAAGAGACTTTGAACTAACTAACTCCATGTTGCAACCTGATCTATGAAGTTAATAACCATACATGTTAGAATGGCATCACCGGCATGTTCAGCTTGAACTCAAGACTGAAGGAAGGAAATCTTTTTCACTGTCAACACTTTGGGGAAGGGTCAGTGGTCCTTCCATGAGGGAAGCATCCATTTATAGCAGTTCTCATTTGGGCTTATTAACTAGTCATCATATTTATGATCATGTAATTCTTTTCTCAAAGGTTTTCTATTCCAAGGGAAAGAGTTTTACTCTGTCGGCAAGCTGGCTCCCCATTAAGTTTTCTGAAAATGTGCCTGTAACGGTCACAACTTGCAGTAAACTACTCTGCACCCCCAGATAGAGATACTACACATTACATATGATGTGTACTATGCATACAGATACTATGCATCCGGATGGCCAGAGAGCCACCCTGCCCAAACAACACAGGCATATCCTCAAGCATAGTTGCCATGGGCATCAATCTTAAGAGGAAAACTGGAGAGAATCTATGATTCAGGATCAAAATCATTACCCAAGTTCATTTTCAGCTCACGATAAATCTGCCTTTCAGATCAAAAGTATGAATGCACTAAAGCCTGAATTCTAATTCAGCATACTGAAGGGAACTGATTGCATCCTTAATTTTCTACTTTTGAGAACAGAAATCCAATTTATTAGAAAAAAAAAAAAAAGGTATTTAGCTATTATTGAGTTACTTAGCTATTGATATGATATGCTCCAAAGTTCAAAAAAGACTAAGTTTATATCACTTTTGTAAGTTTAGGTTATTTCCCTCAAATGACACATATTCTTGATGTCATAATTTCAAGCAAGTGTAAGTATTTAAACATTACTATGCCCGTGAAAACAGATCCATTGACATTTAGGATAGATAGTCTACCCCTCAAAGTGGAAGAATTTTTATTTTGTTGCATTTTTTATTTATTTGGGACAAGCAAAATTTCTAGGGACTTCTACTTAAGGAACTGGATTTGTCTTACTTCCATTTCTAACATCCTAAACTCATTGAATGTGGTCACATTAAAAACTGAAAGAGATATAATGAAACTATACAGAGGTAAACAGTAGAACCTTCCTTCTTTGCGTAAGTTGATTCACTGCTATTCTTTTTTATCTTTCACGAGCTCTCACACTGTAAGCATTTCTCATTCTAGGCTTTTTTAAATATGTTTCAGAACCATGTCATTAGCATTTACTAGTCTTTATCAAAAATCATATGAGCAACATAATCTTATCTCTGAGAAATACTTTTAAAGTTTTGTGAAGAGATTTGTTCATAGTCTTCTCAGCGGACCTTCCCCCTAAAGAATTAACAATCAGAGCTTTGGAATTTTGATAAGTCAATAAATTAGTGTTTGCTCAGAAGCAGGCAAAGGATCAGCTGGGGATAGATAAGACAGATGAAGCTGTTTCCCTAGCCAATGTTTCACTTACTGATCTTGTTTGAATACTTGCCCAAACATTTTCCCAGGACACCTCTGAGAGAATTTTAACTAAAGATGCTTTTCTGTGAGCCATCTGGCAGCTTCCTGGAAAGCAGCAGTGCAAGGTGTCCTCACTTGCAGAGATTGATTACCTTCCCAGTGGTACCTTTCAAAGCTGGTCATTTACAACGAGGATCTCACTGTGGACCAAACTTGCTTTTAGGTGGCACTAGCACTATTCATCATGAGCTCAATTCTCAGACAAGAAGAAGTGCTCATGGAACAACCTACAGTAACACTAAAGTCCAATGCAAAGGGACAGAGGGCCCCAAAAGATGAGCATCCAGGTAGTCTCCTGTGCTATCAATAACCATTTATGAGCAACTAACAGAGAAAATTCTTAAGTCACTGGTAAGTAGAGAAGGCAAAAATATAGTCCTTACTAGAAGCTCACAGGCTTATAAAAAAGACATATAAACCAATACATTGCTTTTTAGTTTGAAAATTACTGAAATAGTGAAGTATGCAAAACATAAAGTTTGAATTCATCCTAGTAAGAAGTGAATCCAGCTAAAACATACATTTTAGATATATAAACAATTAGCATCTCTTGAAGATCAATTGTATGTGAGTGACATGAAGAGAAATACACTGAGGTATGAGAGACTGAATAAGCAACGCTAGAAAATGAAGAAGTGTGGTCTGGAGGAAGGTGATGAATATGATTGGTCATGTGTGGGTGTGGGTGAAAGTCATAGAAAAATGTAAGAATCCATTACCCTGTAGTATAAGGAAATAACCATGAACCGATTCTGAAGAACATCAAGTTTGAAGAGATAGCCAAATAAAAAATCTGATGAGGGGCAGTAAGTAATTATATTTGATGAGGAAAGAAACTAAAACAGTGGCTTCTGGTATACCAAGGAAAGTTTTTAAACAGAAAGTCATCAGTTGTTTCAAATGTCTCAGAAAAGTGAAGGTGGGGACTGTGAAAATAATCGTGGGATTTAAAAACTGAGAAAATGGTATTGAAGTTAGCCAGAGAAATCAACAGACCTTTGAAAGCACTGATGCATGCTGGACATATTGGTGTTTGAGGAGCCATTTAATCTATCATCCAGTGTAGCTTTGCCTGAAGAACTAAAGCAATTACACTGACCGAAAAACTCAAATATATATGCAGTGATTTAATCACAGCTTTTATGCAGAAATATTCAGACCCAATATGAGAGACAGTTTTTGCCAAATCGATCAAATTATTCTGAAGTTAATAAACTTGGATGCCAATAATACTTGTGATATAGAGAGAGACTCAGTTGTTGGGCATGAATATTTTATTTCTGTAAACATGAAAACACCTAGACAAGTTTGCCTAAGGCAAATGCCTGAAGGCTTAAACTGAAAAGAATCTAAGATAAAATGGCTTCTTACCAATAGTATAAAAAGTATAGAAATAGATTGATATTCAGTCAACAGTGATCATTCAATTTCTTTTCTGTTTTTGAATGCTAGGGAAGGGACCTAAGGCACTGCACAAGCTAGGTAAGAGCTCTACCATGTTACCTAGAGGCAGAGCACAATAATTGTCTCCCCAGATCCACACAGGTAATAATCAATTTGAAGTCATTAGTTTTTTATATTAAAGTGATAAACTATTACTTTTTAATTTTCATATGTCTCTTTTATCCAGTATATACATACTGAATGCATTCTACATTTTTATGGCCTGATATTGTTTAGCTAATGAGAGATCTAACACAGGTAGGAGGCCCACATCCTTATGACCCTAAGTTCTATCTAAAACAGCAGACAATAGTTACTAACATTAAGGCACAGCATGATAATGCTGAAGGGAAAAAAAGAATTCTGGTGGGTCCAAGGATAAAGGTGTAATCAGGATGGCATATTGTCATTTGAAGAAGGTTTTATTTTGGAGGAACATTTATGCCAAAAATCAGCTACTAATGGAAATATTTTCCTTGCAAATATAATCAGCATACATATTTATCCTTCTATGCATGTATTTGTCATTAGTGAATGGGTATATAGTGGTTGACTGATTGTGTCAACCTGAGAAGTTTAAAAGCTTAATTAAGTCAGCAGAGCTATCTTACACCCTAGTGGATAGAAGACAAGCCCCACCTGGATTTCCTCACCCCAGGGTGTAGAGAACCCACTCTAAGCTGGCTCATCACCTGAATGGTATAAAAAAAAATGAGGAAGGACAGACCAGCTTCTGTTCTTCAGCGGCACTCCAGTCTTTGCCTTCAGCATGGGTACTGTCTCCTGGCTTCTAGAATACTCTTCAGCTTCCTCGTTGAATCCCTCAGTCTTTCTGCATAGGTTTTTCAGCTTTCCACCACAGACCCACTGGCCTTCTGCTATGGACTTACATGGAACACTACAATGAGCTCCAGACCTTGGACTGAAACCTTCAGTCTCCAGTGTGCAGACACCCTCTGCGTGCTTCCTCATCCAACTCCCTTGCTATCATAAACCAGTCTTGTAATTTCTTATACATGTGTATCTCTTGTATTATATATCTTTTCTTCTAGTAAAATAGTGACTGATACAAGGTGAAACTTGTATCAAGTTAGTTTCTAGAGAAAAATCCAGCTTTTGACTAGATATACAGATCAGAATTCCATGCCTCTCTTCAGAATGCTTGGCTTCCATTTCTAAGATTCTAAGGCTTCTCTGGTTCTCTGGTTGAAGACTGAGGCCAGAAATACCACAGACCAAGTCGTGTCTGAGCCCCAGTAGAGCAGATGCTGTTCCGGGGCTCCCACAGCAGCACCCTAAAGGAGAAATGCACACAGTACACTTGCCCCACTTCTTCACCAGCTTCACACACAGTCCTCTGCTCTTCCGTTCCCTTCTCACTCTTCACCAGCGATGGCATCTGTGCTGAAGGCAGTGAAGTTTTATACAGTACTCTACGTTACAGCCATTAATATCTTCTAAAGGACAGTGATTACATTTTAATTTCCTGAAATTTTAAATATGATTACCCAAACATGTATTAGAATATTTAATCGCTTTTCAATAATTACCTTTCAGAACAGCATTAAAACTGACCTAAGAAAAAGCAAAAAAATAACAATCTTATTTCCCTTCCTGATAAGCCCTGATTTCTGTACACATAATGTAAATGTCAATTGACTCAGTCTGTTAACTGTTAGAAAATATAAAACAAAAATGAAGTGATTTTATAAGTGACTTATTTATGATAGATGTGTCTTATAATATCACAGACTTAACTCGTAGCTTGTTTCTCTTTTTTACTTAACTCATTTTTATTTGGTAAATGATAATGTTTCCAAAATAATATTCATGATCAAACCCATAATTTTAAGCAAAAGTCAAAGTGTAGTAGACTCTGTCCTACAATTCAAATTTAGAAGATATACTTTCAAATTTAAAAAATATGGTTCCTTAAAATACATACTCAAAATATCAATGATCTGTAGGTACTGGGGAATGCTGAGAAAATTAGTGAACAGGGGCTGGGATTTTGATCCCCAGACCTGCCATGCTGGCCCTGCCCCTGGGGCATGCTGAGATACCAATTGATAGTCACTGGGCATGGTGGACTACAGGCCTATAATACCAGCTTTGGGGAGGCTGTAAACAGGCAGATCACTACAAGTCCAATCTACTAGTGAGACCCTGAACACCCTGTAGATTCTTCCCCCACCAATCCAAAAAAAAGTGTGAGGTAACCACCAGCCTTTAATTACATCTAAGAAAGATGCAGGAGGTTTGGAGTATCTGGTACCCAAGACTAGAAATGTAGAAAGACATATTATGTAGCATATCATTCTCATCTCAGCGACCACTTCTTGCAAACTATGTTCCTTCTCTCTCCTTTTCTTAGATGTCTTCTCATTTACTATTTTCTTTTAGAGAGGGACATTATATCATTAAAATGAAGGAACTCGTGTTTTTGCCTTTAGAGACAAAAGTAGGTAGGCAGTACAAAAAGACTTAAGAAGAAAATTATACATGGAGCAAAAGAATGTCAGTGGGAGAAGGTGGGTAAATCAGGCTTAGTCCTGCAATGTTAGAGCAAGGCAGAAGGAATACACTGAACAACTCTGGACAAAACTAAAGCATCCCTTTGGGCTTAGCACTTTTGGTAGTGAGTTGTGCTGTTGACTTGAATGGATTGAGGAAGGTCCCTTAGGGGATTCATGGACCACAGTTCTGGAAGTATCTAGACAATTGATACATAGCCTTCCTGAGACCCACCCTGGAGGTGGGTGACATTGACCAATAAGCTTGCTGTATGGATGGGAGAGAAGGGAAAGAAGAAAAAGTCTTCCTTTTCTTTTCTTCTGAGGCACTCTGGTCTTCACCATCACCCTTGTTTGTCTCCAGGATCCCCAGCATATACTTTTTGCTGTGTTCCAGTGCAGAACTATCAGCTTTCCCACTCATCCCAGACCCTTAAGGTAACCACCAGCCCTTCAACTTCCAACTGTATTTCCCAGCTTTCCAATGCACACATGACCACTTTTAATTCTTTCACCTCTGACTCTCCAGGGGGCCACTGTAAGACTATTCCATAAGTCACTTATATAGCATTCATATTTTGTGTTAACTCTGTTCCTCTGATGAACCCTCATGCATCATTTGAAAGATTCATGTGCATTTCTCATATATATTCAGAAAACTGAATGCATTTTTTATTGAAGGGCTAATGGCTTACAAATCTGATTTTGTTTCATTGTTCTGTCCTTATATTTATTTCCAGAGATCTTAAGCAAGAGTCTTAAACTCCTTTCGTTTATTATTGTTATTACTGTTATTATTTATTATTACTTTACAATAGTTAATACATTGCATAATGTTGTCTTTATCACAGTGTTCATAGTACAAGATGCAGACATGATTTCTTGTCTAAATGTCCTTAGTACAAGTCTTTCTGTTCATTGCACAAAGAGAAATTAGCTGTATATATAGTAAAATAATCCACAACATTAGTGGATTATCAGCTCATTTGGCATTATCCAAGGCTGTTGACTTGAGCCTTTCACAACTCAGCATATTAATATGACTTTCCTTTTTATACCTATGGTTAGACTTTTCTACTGGATGGTTAAGACTAAGATAAAGCAAGACCTGTGTTAAAAAAAAAAAATAGGTAACTTTGTATCTGACAAGGTCGGTCAGGACCCTTCAGGGTTTACGTTGAAACCATGTACTACGGATTGCAAAACTTTTGTCAGTGTCAGCCATCTGGATGAATCATGGCCATTGCTTGGCCATTTTGCTCTCTGTGGAATCCCGAGAGAATGTTTTCTCTCTAAGTGACTCTCCACAGGCACACTGTACAACATCGATCACTTTCCTCTGTGGCCCCATAATCTTCTAGAAAAAAAATCTGGAAGTCCACTGAGTTATACGCTGTTACAGTACAGGTTCTTTTATGTCCTGTATTGTCAGTGACTTTGAAGGACTAGCCAAAATACTGGCTCAACTTATATATGATGGAAAATAACTGTTTCATGTTATGTCTAAGGCTTGATATTCAGATAGTGATGTTAAGTTCAAGTGCCTAAATTATAGGGAAGAATATCATTAAGCTTCTCTTCTGGATGACTAACAACTTAAGTTGGCAGTCCAAATAATTAGTGAAAAAGTTCTTCATTTTGTTCAGTTTTCATTATTTGTTTTACTCTGGCTCCCCATGCTGGATGTCTGTTCCTACCAAGCATCTAATGAGACCAGATAAAGGTCCAAATTTCTTTTAATACTTTAGCAAGCTAGCTCAGTACATAGACACTGAACAAATGTCTTTGAAGAGAACAGTATTGAAATAAAGGGGCAAAAGAACTGGAATACCAGGATGTATTTACAGTGCCACAACTTACCAAGAACCAGGAAGTGACCTTCCACTTTTTTGGCAATGGTATCATTCTAGTAAAATATTGTAACCAATGTTTGTCTTTGCAGTTTGAAAGAGTATGTGGAAATTTGAGAAAATGTAGAGGTGGGACAGAAAATCAGCTTGTATTGACAAAATGGAAAACTCACATTTAGAGAAAAGATTAAAGTCATTGAGATCATTTAGTCTGGAAAAAGAACACCTAAGAAGAAATTTAATAACAAGTGCCACAATTATAAAAAACCAGCCATACTGTTCTTCATCTTGACCAAAGAAATTGAAAATAAAAGGGGAAAAAAGTGACTTGGAGGAGTTGGTTAGGCATAAGGAAGGCATTCTTGGTCTTTTTGTTGAAATGTTAGAGTACATAGCCAAAAAAAAGTTGTAACATTTCTTGGAAACATCAATAACAATCTGCACTAATTGGAGAAGGCATTTCTCTGCCACAAAAAAAAAAAAAAATTAAATCAGACAGCTTTTGAAAATCTAAGTTCTGTGACATATTTGTAGGGATTTAGCTACCTAAAAGATAAGGTCAAACAAATTATTAAGCTCAGAACATTTTGTCCATAAACAATATTTAGGTTTCTCACTCTGCTTATTTTTATTCAACTAGATTTTAAGAGATTAGGTGAAAAGATTTTTTAAATTATTTTTATAATGTGGCTCTCTTAGTTTCTTTTATCTTTGTCTATTTTTTAATAGTTTGAGCCCTTTAGGATTTTGAAGATAGAATTTAAATACATTCTGGTTTATTACAATCTGAGTTAATATCCAAATTGATTCTTAAGGTGGGCTTATCCAAAATAAAACCTTTCTCATTTCTGAAATTCATTGTCCTTTTCCCAGATGAATTTCCTGCGCAGTACCATAACAGTCTACCCCATGTCACTTCCTAAAACCTGATAAAAGAAGAACAGAGCATAAAAAGAAATGAAGACAAGAAGGAACCAAAACGATGCCAGAAAGTATAAAAGAAGAAGCAATCTTCTAGAAATGAAATGTATCCTTAGTGAGTGGGAGAGCATGAAAAGATCCTAAATATAACAGTCATATGATAGAATGCTTATTCCACCACAGGGAATGGAAGAGTAAGATGAGCGTGGATGAGCGACATGGCTGATGAAATGAGGCGGTTAAGCCTTACTGTCACTTTGACTGGCTCGAGTGAAGCCTAGGCTATGAATCCCACTCCTAGGTCTGTCTGAGTGCAGCTGGCACTGTGATCCTTAGGCTACCCTCATTTTTCACCCTTCTCAGCTCCCCCACTGCTACCTGCTTCCTGGCCACCATGAGTAAGCAACTTTGCTCCTCAGTGCCCTTCCATCGATGTTCTGCCACAACTTGGACCCAGAGCAAAGGAACAAATTAACTGTGGGCCCAAATCTCTGAAACTGTGCACCCAATAAACACTTTTTTAAAAAATTGTAAGTATCAGGTATTTTGTGCCAGCAATACAAAACCTGAGCAATGCATAAAGAATGGTGTTTCACCAGATGGAAGCTGGAATCGGTGAATGATGGAGAAAAGACCAAACGATCCATCAGCATCTCGTTCTAGCCACTTCATCCATTGTTGGGACAAAACACCTGACACCTGCAACTTGGAGGAGGAGAGTTTTATTTCAGCTGAGCATCGTGGTGCATGGTTGGTTAGCTCTAAGGCAAAAATGCCACAACAGAGGGTCGGGCAGAGGAAGGCTGCTTACACCATGATGGCCAGGAAGCTCTGAGAAGAAAGAGCATGGGGAGGGATGCGCCCTTCCAGGCCATGCTCCCAGGGAACCACCTCCTCAGCCAGACACAGCCCTCAACTGCGCATTCAGCCACAGATTCAACAGTGGATTAATTCCCTGGCAAGTGCAGCAGCCCATGATACAGTCGCTTTCCACAGCCCACCTCAGCACGCATGAGGTTTCAGGGAGACAATCAAGATTCAGCCCACAACGCACCTGATTGTCATAGCATAAATGTTTTCATCCCCCCTCCCAAAGCTCATAAATTGAAACCTAATCCCTAGTGTGGTCATATTTGAAAAGAGTTTGGGGCAGAACCCTCAGGTTAAGACTAGGGACTTTCACAGACAGTTTCCTGATCTTTCTGCCGTGTAAGATTACAGTGAGGAGATGGCCACTCATGAATGCAGAAGCGAGCCCATGCAAGACGCTTAATCTGCCAGCACTCTGGCCTTGCACTTTCCAGCCTCTAGAACTGCAGTTAATGTATTTATGTTGTTTATGTGTTACTCCTTGTCTTAGTTACTCTTTTCACTGTGGAAAATATCTAGCACCCACAGTTAAAGGAGGAAAGGGCTATTTCACTCACAGTTCATAGAGGAGGTTCCAATCCAAAGATGGCTGACTCCAAGGCAAGATGGCCTGGCAAAGGAGCACTGCAGAAAAATTGTCCATGGGAAGCAGGCAGGGGAAAGCGGCAACCTCAGCAACCTTAGCAATTTCAATTTGCCCCTTTTATATTCTGTTTAGGTTACTAGGTTTAGGTTGAGTGCCAAGCCAGTCAGTGGTCTCATTTAGTCGCACCCTGGATCCCAGCATCACATTTTAGATTCAGATAGCTCTGCAAAGGCCCCAACTGTGACCGCATGAGGCTTTGGGGAACATATAGACACATATCATCCCCAGGTCACGATATTTTTGTTATACCAGTCCAAACAGACTAAGAGAATGATATAAAGAAGACTAAGAGGATGGAAGTGTTTCTTTTTTAATTCATCTACTCCTAGCCCACAAGTTACAAGAGTACATATAAAAAGATACTATGGCAGTTGTATGAACAACTGAAAATCTTTCCCAGATCAAAGGCATGATTAGATTTCCTTAATATATTTCTGAAGCACTTTATGAAGTATCTTTGTTTAATTCTCAAATTGTATGACTTATTTGCCAAATAAATTCCTGAACAACCAAGCCATAGAATTAATACGGGAGCATGGTCAGCCTGGCATACAGATCTCCTGACTTGTCTCACAGCACTTCAGGATTTTATAAAGTACTTTTCACAAAACCCCGATGAATTTGCCTATAGCATATCATTTAGGAGAGCAATTCAACACTTCAGCTACTCGGAAACCTATGTGCAATAGCAAATCCATTCACGGCGTGATTCTCAGGTTTATTTAGCAACACTAAGCTAAGCTGCACTGCCGGCTGCTGCTTTAGTTGTTCTTTGACATCTGGTTAAAGAGCCACCACATGGAATTTTAATTGAAGCTACCTAACGTGCTTCCAAAGATTAAAGGCCAGTGCTTCCAAGAGGAAAAAAAAAAAGAGAATAACAGAGGATCTTGACATCAAGTCAGGTTGTAATACTGCAAAGAAAAAGAGTAGAACAATCATAAAAATTTGGACCGATGACAAGAATGCATGCACACACATGCAAACACACACACACACACACACACACACACACACACACACACACACACACACATAATTCAAGGTGCACCTAAGCAAAGTTTTTCAGAGATAGATAAGAGGAAGCCAAAGCTATTCTATCATTAAGCCCATGCCACTTCTAATCATGAGGGGAACCTGTAAGACAATTTGTTTTGCATGACGGCAGATAAGTAACCTGCAATAAAGGGTAAAAAGATATTTTGACTGTTCTTAAACTCAGTGTAGGGCCAGCCAAATAGCTCTGTGGATTAAAGCGCCTGCAAGCAGGCAGAGGGGAAATCCAAGTTCAATCCCCAGGCCTGCTGTGCTGGCCCCAGGGCATGTTGAGAGGGCAATTGAGACTGGTCATGGTGGTGCACCTGTAATCCCAGCTCTTGGGAGGCTGTAAACAGGCAGATCACTGTGAGTCTGATCTAGTGATGAAGCTCTGAACACCCTGTGGACCCTAAAATACAAAAAATACAAAAAAAATTGAAAAATAAACTGACTGAACTTTCGTTCTTCGTTCAAGATAGCAGGCTGCCAGCTAAGCATAGACTTAGGCAAGCACAGGGACAGGAGTTCGATCTCCTGCACCAGGTGTGTACCCGCCCCATCCCCGGGGGAGTGAGGGAGGGAGTAAACCAGCAACCAAGTCCAGGCGTAGTAGCATACCATTTTAATCCCAGCACTAGAGAGGCTGAAAACAAGAGGATCACTATAAGTCCAACCTGCTAGTGAGAACGTGTAGCAACACATAAAAAAAAAAAAAAAAAAAAAAGGCAGCAGACTATATTTCTCAGAGGAAAATCGCTCTTTTGTTCAGAATATTAGCAGAGAAATTAAGTTATGGGAATAATACCAAGTACACAAGGAGAAAATTTAATTTAAATAGAGAAGGAAATCTTCAGCACAATAAATTAACAAGAAATGTTTTCTTTTCCTTTGACAAGAGGACTGGAACTTTTTAATGTTTGGGGGGTTTGGTTTTTTTAGTGGGGGAGATGGCTGAGACAGGATCGCAAAGTTGTGCTATTAGACAGCTTTTCCATCAACGAGGCAAAATACCTAGCACCTGCGCCTTAGAGGAGAGGTTTGCTTTTACTCATGGCTTTAGACGTCTCAGTCTAGAGCCAAAGGGATCCAAGGCAGGAACACCACGGTGAGAGCGCAGCTGGGAGTAAGGCTGCTCTCCTCACAAGGCCAGAAGTGGAGCAGAGGAACATCACCAGAGATCAAGAGAGCCGGGCTAGAAGTAGAGCTGAAGCTCACGCCCCTATGAGCCACCGAAAGACATCCACAAGTGCGCTTTCCTCACGCTTCAAATGGCTCTTAGCTCAAGCAAGCAGACCACTTGCTTTACCTTTTGCACTGGTAATCCCAGTGCCTCGGCCTCCCAAATGCTAGGATTACAGGTATCTGCCATCTTTGAATGCATTCTCTACCCTGTTTTTTTAATTCTCTTTTTTATATTCACCAGTACTGTTTTACTTATCCTTTGTATTTTTCAGTAGAACATACCCTATTATCCCTTTTATGTCTTTGGTCTTTTCCATCTCAAAAATTATACATGAATGAAATTTTAAGTCATATATATTTTAATTTTAGTTGCTTCAAAATGTGGTTTTCATCTCAACAGTACTTTTTCATGTTTGAGGAGATTTATTTTCAGGAAATAAATTTAGTACTTTTCCATGCACAGTTTGATGTTTTATCAATTATCTTGTACCTTTTCACTGTCATCTACTTGAAGATGCAGGACAACTCAAGCTTTTTTCAATATTTCTCTTGTATTTCAAGTAGAATACTATAGGGCAATTTCTCGCAATTCTTGAAACCCTTTTTTATAGTTGGCATTGTTCACTATGTCACAAATATTTCTGAGATTTTAAGAAAATACCTAGCAGTCGCATCTTTGATTTTTTCCTTGAGACTTTTCTTACCCTGACTTTCCAATTTTATTTCCTCTAAATTTTGCCTGTCAATAGAATAATTCTCTTTTTATGTGCTGTTTCTCCATACCTTGTCATACACAACTGAAAGAAGCCAATCGCTAAATTCAAAATTTTGTTTGAACTTCTTTATTCCCAGAACACAAATTCTTTTGGCATACCTCCCTTTATAACTTATCACAGGACAGATGTTTGACTATATTCGACCTGTGTATCTGACAAGGCACCACATCCCAGGTTTCCAACATTCTATCCATTGCTTCATACTCTGTAACGTTTTAAACTGCTAATTTCTGATCAGTACCAAACCCAATTTGCATACTTTAAATTTACTTACAGAAATGCCTCTTTCTAGGTATTAATTTATGTATGTATCATTTAGTGCCATAGATCAAGCAATTCTATTTTGCGCATGAAAAGTGTAGCTGTTCTATTTGTGTATAATATTGTAAAATAACAGCTGATCTGGGCTCAGATCAGTGACTCTTCTTGCATGAGCTTTGCCCAGCTGATCACTACAGCTTCCATGCCTAATGGGACTGTCGTCACACACGAATTACACGTGCGATGGCTACTGCTGGCCCAGCATTTCTTTCAAGTGATGAAAAGAAGTTTTGACCTAGGAGCAGACATCTTACAATTCCACTTCTGCCATGCTCTATTAGATAAGAAGAGCAAGTCACAAGGCCAGCCCAGAAAAGAGAGGCACAAACTGACTTCCTATGAAGGGAGATGTGACATACTGCACAACACGCATGTTCAAAGGGATGGAGCGTATTAGCGCAGCCAACCTACATTTCCCATATGGGCTGCCATGCTATCCTTGCACTCTTATTCAATGCAGAGAATTTTCCAGTTTCTCTTTTAATAAAGTTAAATATGCTATGTTTAGAAGAGGCATCACTTGAATTCTTATATGTAGAGATTTCTGATTGTCTCATTTTATAGATTTCTAAATAACTTTTCTATGATCAGAAAAATATGGACCCACATACGGAAACATCGTATTGTCTCACTAGTGTGATAACCTGAAAGGATAAATAAAATCTGAAAGGAACAATCATTACTGTGAAAGGGAAAGAATCTGCTCAAAAGGAAGGAAAAACTGGCATGAAGAAAGGAACGAAAGAAAGAAGGGAAAAAGATGTATTAGCATATATATGCAGGATACTTTAGGTAGCTATGCTGCTGGCTTCTGCTGGATTATTGAAAGGAGCACTTAATGCTTAAAATTGCTTCATTTTATTTTATTCTTTTTAATTTCTTATAACTCTTTACCAATTTTATAGTTTTATACCTTATAATGTGAACAACTTATTTGAAGATAACATTATGCAATGCAACATTGTTGAATTCCTATTACTTTTTAATGAAATATTGTATTCTTTTAATGTTTTTACATTACATTTATATTAAAGAATTTACATTCTTTAATATATATATATACATATATATATATACATATATATGGAAATAATGTACATTGTGTGCTAATTGGGATTAGTGTTTTATAAATAATCAAATCAAACTGCTTGATAGTCATACAAATCTTCTCTAGACTTATCAATATTTTGTCCTCTAGTTCTATCAGCTATTGAGAAACAGAATACATTAGTCAAGGTGCGCCAAAAAAATACAATCAATAAGATACACTCCCCATATATGCTCCTTTACTGACATTGGGATTACTCACTAGTAAATCTTTCATCAATTAAAAATGTATTTCATATCTGAACCTATCAAACATGATAGCATAGCAACATACTACACAGTAGAGTATTAGCTTCTACCCTAGTGATTGCCGGCCATCTGGTAGTTCCAGCTCAGTGTCAGGTCAAGCCTCACAACAGGGCACTGTACTGCATTTTGCCAGCCCAAGTAAAGATCAGATTTCAAAGCATACTTTCTACAGAATATATATTTCTTTCACAGCCTTGTAAAGTCCAAAACTATAAGTTGAAGCATCCAAACTTTAGGAAACTCTATGTGGTCTGAATGGTTCCACTCACTCACAAATTCATACATTGAAACCCTACCTCACAAATCCATAATATTAGAAAATGAAGGCTTTGGGGAGACATAAGGGCAGAGCCTTGTTTTCTGGCTTTTTCTTTTTTTTTTTTTTTTGCCAGCTCAGTATACCCTGAGAGCAATGGCAGGACTGGCACAGCCTGTGGTACCAGGGATCAAACTGAAGTCCCCTACACCTGCCTAAGCTTGCCTAAGCCAATGCTTTAGACCTCTGGTTATTTCACTGGCCACAAGGGCAGAAGCCTCTTGAATGAGAGTACCATCCTTACAAAGTAAATGCAAGGGACCTCCTTCATTCCTTTCACCATATGAGTACACAGGCTCTCAACAAACACTGAATCTGCCTTCACCCTGAGTTTAAGCGTACCAGTCCCTAGACTGTCAGTAGTAAATTTCAGACATCTATAAATCACCTAGTGTATGATGCTTTGTTATAGTAGCTTGAGTGTGTTAAAACTGTACATGATTACTGCTATTCATGCTGATAAATTAAAATGCATTGACTCATGAAATTATTGCAGCTGAAAATTCTCATGGAGTGCATTTATGTACTGAACTTATAGGAAATCCGTTACTATAACTCCATCCTAAATCTGAAAGATTGAAACCAAAAAATAACAATGGTGTGAGTTGCAATCCACCTTGAGAAATGCAGAGCTGACACTCTACATTCTCCTCCAAGACCAAAAGTCTCAGACCAAAAGCACTGATAACATAAATCCAGCCAGGGACAAAAGACGGATGTCCCATCTCAAGTAATCAGACAGGGAAAACAAATGCCTTTATCCTTTTTGTTCTGTTGAGGCCCTCAAATGATGTGCTGCCCATCAACTTTAAGAAGAGCTTAGGCCTCCTTTCAGATTCTGGTTTATTCTGGAAACACCTTCACAGACATAGCTAATACTATTTAACCCAATAACTGAGAATTCATTGACTAGTCAAGTTGATACACAAAATTACGCACCACTAGTATTTTAAAATTTCCAACTGCTTTCGGCTTCATATTTTCTTTCACTTATGTGTAGAGTCTTTGCACTATGTATTTGGAACTTTCTTATTAGGTGGATACACATTTAATAATGTTACATTCCTACTGAATTAATTCCTACTAAATTAATTCATATGATTATGAAAATTACTCATTATTTTTTGTAATATTCCTTGTCTTAAAATTTAATTTGTCTGGTCTTGTTTTTCTTTTGCTTACAATTTATAGTATGTATCTATTTTATTCCATAATTTCAAATTATGTGTCTTTAATAGAGTATAATATGATCTTCATTTTTTTCTATTTTTAATCACAAATGTAGTCCTTTACCTTTAATGTAGTCATTATCATAAGTGGATTTTATCCTATCATTTGCTATTTTGCTATCTTGTCTATTCTTTTAGCCCTTATTTCTGCTTTGTTTTGGTTTAATTTTTGAGCTTTTATGGTACTTTATTTTCTCAAATGAAATTTTTAGCTATGGTTTGGTTATCTTTATTTTGGGTGGTTACTCAAGGATTATAGGATGCTTCTTTTAGCTTACTATAGTCTACTTTAACATTATACACTTAATTAATATTGCTTACAATTCCATTTACTTCCCTCCCATTCTTTGTATCACTTTAATATATGTTGCATAATTATTTTTATAATTACTTTGCACAATCAATATTCTTTAAAAGAAAAAATGATCACTTATATTCTTTTTTTTTTTTTTTTTTTAGTACAGGGCCTACAGGGTCTTACTTGGACTCGTAGGGATCCACCAGCATTCAGACTCCCAAAAGCTTGTATTACAGGCATGCTGTCTCAGCACACCCCAGGGACAGGGCT
Organism: Myocastor coypus; assembly: GCA_004027025.1. Lineage (NCBI taxonomy): Eukaryota > Metazoa > Chordata > Mammalia > Rodentia > Myocastoridae > Myocastor > Myocastor coypus. The sequence goes on along the minus strand of PVJA010004647.1, from coordinate 9,494 downwards.
GGCATAGCACTCTGGGAATCAAACCCACTGTTGCTACATTTTTCCTAAACAGGTGCTTTGATCCACTGAGCTATCTGGCCAGCCCAGTCATTTATATCTACTATACTGTTTCCAAGTGCCTATAGATCTCATCTGTTGGTCCAAGTTTCCATTTAGTATCATTTCTCCTCAAACTAAAGAAATTCTTTCACATTTCGTATAGTATAGGACACATCTACTGGCAAAGAAAAAAAAAATCTTTTGGATGTCCTTGATTCTAAAGTCTGTATTTTGTCTTGTTTTAAAAGAACTTTTTACTGGATATGCAATTGTAAGTTAATTGAAATTTTTCATTAAGCACTTTGGAGATGCTTTTCAATGTCTTCTTGGCCTTGAATATTCAGAAGAAAAGAAATCTTCAATTCCTACCATTGCTACTCTATATGTAATGTGCCTTATCTTTCTCAACATTTCTAAGATAAACATTTCTCTAACCTTTTACCTGTTAGCATGTTAAACATGACTAAAGTGGAAATAGTTTTCCTTATAATTATCCTAATACATTCTTCACTGTCTATGGATTTGTGTTTACACATTATTTACAATTTTAAAGATCCATTAATCTAATATATTACATTTATAAATTTGCATATGTTGAACCATCGTTGCACTCCTGGGATGAAAAAGTTACATTTTAGTTATATAGGTCTTGCTTTAACTAGGTCTTAACTATCCAGCAGTGAAGTTTAACCACGATGTATAAAGGTAAAGCCATATTAATATGCCAAGCTGCAAAAGGCTCAAGTCAACAGCTTCCAACATTTCCAGTTCTGCTGATAACCCACTACTATTATAGATATTGGAATATACATGCAACTACTTTCTCTTATTCCACTGGGAAGAAATATTTTTACTCATAGTGTTTAGAAAAGTTATCATGTGTGCATCTTGTACCCTGAACAACTACTATGAAGACAACAATATGCATTATATTAATTATTGTGGCTGTCCTACCAATATGGTTTAAACTGTTTCATTGTTATTTCTTTCTCATTAAAATTAATGAAATTAAAAAAGATTAACTGAAAGAAATACATATAAAATTATATGCTTAAAAAATAGAATTTCAAAGATGCACAGTCATCTCTTCACACGCTGTCTGTGCCATTTTCACTGTTTTTTAATATTTCTATCATATGACTATTAAACTGCTTGCAGTTTGCCCGTGCACCACTGAAGCTCTGTTCATTTTGTTAGGTTGTTTCATTTTTCTCTGTGATTTATGTTAGGTTTTCTTTGTGCTATTATTATGTTTACTGATAGTTGTTCGTGCTTAAGCTTATAAAAGTATAAGATATCTTGTTTTAAATGTATTTTAATATTTCAGTTCTAAATGAGGTCTTAATTTTGTTCTATTTTAGATATTAAAGTGATTCCTGAAATGCTTTATCTTATGAATTATTTAATACATATCTAGTTATTTTTAAACTTCTGCAAAATTTAATATCCTGATTGTGTATGCACGTGTGTATACATAACCTTTTATTATGTAGCAGTTTGAAGTCATCCTGTCTTACAGACTTAATCTAACAGTATTGAAATTTTAGTCTTTCTTTAGTTTTTCAGTATTAAAGTTTATGTACACTGTCCCTAGGCCTTCCTAAAGGGAGACTCTTGCCTTATGTTAAAAGTGGGTGCCATAATTGAACTGAGTCCACCCACCTGCTTAATCTCTGGTGGATTCCAATGGATCAAAGTTATCAGGCCAGTAACAGCACAGGAAATTGGATCCTTGGCTGAAAGAAAACAGAGAGGTCCTTAGACTTCCAGTGCCTTAATTCTAAAGTCTCACCAAAGGAAACCCAACTATAATCATATTTTGAAGGACCTTAACCTCTGATTGAACTCAACGACCTGCCCCTCATGAGGTCTTTTCTCATGCATTTTGTGTGTGTGTGTGTGTGTGTTTGTGTGAGCACACAACCACATGCATTATGAAAATATGCCAAAGTCTGTGAAGCTAAATATACCAAAAATACTTTGGCACCCCACATATTTCTAACTTTAGGATTGCAGAACCATGATAATGCAAGACAGTGAGATCTCAAAATTACACTATTTCAAGATTGTCCATATATGTCTCCTTCTAGACTTTTGTTCAGTTTGGACCTATTTCACAAAATTCCTATGCAATAGAAATGTGTGCCAGAGACATTTGTGTTCTGTCAGGCTAAAATATGTCATGCTTTCCTGTGGTTCACCAAATCATATCTAGTTTCTCTCCAGTACATAAAAATCTTATTCCTCTACCTACTCCACCTGCAATCACTGTAATTTGCTAAAGGTATGGAATCATCTCCAGATCTATCTTACATACAGCAATATAGGAAGGCTTTTCCCTCTGCAACCTATAGGCTTCTTTTTACCCTTTACCTTTGTTACATGTACAGCTCTTACATGACTTCAAACTAGAAATGTGTGTACACAGATGCACACACACACACACACACACACACACACACACACACAGATCTAGTATATATGGAATTTCTTGCAGATAAAACTACAGCCCTTTCACCTGTCTCTACACCCTAAGCAGAAACAATAATTTCATCTCCACAACATTTCCATTTTTTCATCCATTTAATTCTCAAGCTCTATCAATTTGTTCTTCAGCTCCAATTATTTCTTCAGCAATTTCTCCTTTGAAATGTTGTATTCTTGAGCTTTTTTAAGAGCTCATATTGTCTGATTCATTTAATACAGGAATATACTTTTCCTTAACTTATATTTCCTTGACCTTGTCTCTTTATAATATAGGACATTTATCCTTTTTTTTGAAATTTATCTTAAAGCTGGGATTTCATCATACAACTTGACTTTCACTAGTTTCAATGCTTTTGTTCAAGAATATTTCTCAGTGTGGGGAAAGTTCCCCATTATTGAATGAAGTAAAAGCTCTTTCAAATTAAAATTGAGGCATTGTCTGTTTCACTGATTTACAAAATCATTTTCTTCCTTGATATGAGAATAGATCTCTGCATTTTTTTCACTAAAAAGTCAGGGTGCCTCAGGCTTTGAGTTATCTGAAAATACCTCACGCCCACTTGGCTCCACCATCAGCCTTTTCCTTTAATAGGGAGCTAGATCTCAGGTATGAAAAGTGATTTGCCATCATGTTTCACTTTTAAAACGCGGATCCTTATTTTATGGTCACTCATCTATCTTCTGTCGCACATTACTTTAATCAAGTAACAGTTGGCCAGCCCTTTCAAGACTGTTACATTAACTTATACAATTTCCTGCTAAAGATCAGAGGAGATAGATCGGCTCAAAGCATGAGCTCTCTCATTTCAGCCCACTTCCCATATACTTGGCAGGTTTGTGACAAATTCAGGATATGGAATCATTGCCATTTCCTTTTTCATTAAATGTGCAGAACTTCGCCTCTTCCCCCCTTCTCCTGGCCCTCTCACAGATATTCACTTTCTTATTGGTTTTGTTTCCTTGCCAGTTTTTTTTTTTTTTCCTTTTTGGTCTAAAGCAAATATAAAATAGTAAAAAAATAAAATTAGAAATGATACACTGCAGTTTCTGAATGAATAAACCTAAGACAAAATAGCATTTTCCACCATCTGACTAGAAGTTCTTTAGTGAAATTCACATTTTAATGTGCAACTCTGAAAAGCCCAGGATGCACCCGTTAGCTTGCATTTCCAGAATATATATGCACTTTCATTCTACTCACCCAGATAATTTAAGCTGAAAAATTTCTTGAAGCAGATATACTGCCTAGTGTTACTCTGCAGCTAAATTACAACTAGGATATCATTTCCTTCCAGAATGATTTCCAAGAGGTAGAACTTGTTATGTCTCTGGCATGTGACAATTTCAACCACCACTTACACTTACCAAAAGATTTATGAAACCAGTGAAATTAGTTCCCAGTGAAAGGCTTTCAGCTAAAAGCAATCAAATTATTACATTATTGGGCATTCTGATTAAATAACCAAATTTAACTTTCCATGGAATTAGATGCATCCCATTACGTGAGTTTTAAAATGGTACAATAACAAGCTAATTAATTTAAGTGATCTCTTTCGCACCCACCAACAAATTCCTAAAGTGAGAAATAATTTCATTAGGATTTACTAAATACATGCTAAGCGCTCCCACTTGAGAGGCTGGGTGGAGCAAGATGAAAGCAATAGATCATTTCATAGCTCCAATTTAATATTATTTACATTCTCATATTATGCTCATAACTTATTTTTTGCTTTTTCCTATCTTATTGGTACATTTTGATTATACATAATTCATCAGAGGGAATTTGCACTGTACATGATATATTTTGCCTCTTTTTCATTTTCCGTTCCCCCTCCTCCTCTTCAACCCCACTTGCCCTCCTCATTTACAAAAGCTTTGTGTCCACGTTTTCCTTCCATTATCCTTTTTCTTCTCCTTGTTTCCTTTCATCCTTTTCCCTCACTTGTTCCCTTTGTCATTTGAAAATTTACTTCCCATTTCTCCATATCTGCTATACATTTTGATCCTTATTTGTACTTTTAGTTTCTCACATCAGAGAAACAATGAGGCATTTACATACGTGTATCTGATATAGTCGATTTAAGAGTATCATCTCAGACTGGCAAGATCACTCAGCAGAGTGAACAATACTTATGCAAGTGCAGGGACTCCAGCGTGACCTGGGGCACCACCTGTCACGCTGACGCTGCCACCAGGCACGCGAAGCCATCAGCAGAGACCATGCTTATAATCCCAGCACTGGGGAGGATGAAAACAGGAGGATCACTATGAGTCTGGGCTGCACAGTGAGACCCTACACCAAATGCATAAAACAAAATTTTAAGAAGTTTGGTCTCAAGGCGCGCATTTATCCGGAAGTGTCTGAAGCTTGACCTTCTTTGTGGCAGAGTAGTACTCTTCCTTCTTCAAAAAACACATACTCGCCTTCTTTACCCATGCATCAGTTCCTGCGCATCTGGATTTCTTTTCCAAGATTTTGCTATTACAAACTGTGCTGCTATAAACCTGGGTGTGCATAACTTGCCATGGCATGAAACTTTTAATTCTTGCACAGAGGTGTCCAGGAGAATGGTGGGGTCAAATGGAGCTTTTGGTTTAAGGTTTTGAAGAATCTACACACTGATTACCACAGTGGTGCATGAGTCTACATTCTCATAAATAGTGTAGAATCATTTCTTTTTCTCCACAGTCACTCCAGTGTTTGTCATTTGTTGATTTCTTGATAATAACCATTCTTGCTGGAGGGAGACGGAACCTCAGTGCTACTTTAATTGACATCACTTGAGTGATCAATGATGCTGTACATTTCTTCATATACTTCTTTTTATATTCCATCATATATTTTATTTTTTAGAAGAATCTATTGGAAAAGACCAAAAGTCCAAAAGGTGGCAAAGAAAAACAACAACCACACCACCACCAACAACAAAACCTCACAAACTAAGTAGGCAGCAGGATAGTACCTTAAAGGTCACTGTAAGCCTGACTACTCTTCATTCTTTCTGTGAACGTTTGCCCAAATTATTACTCTTTCTGTTTGTGATTTGTCTTCTCTCTTTCATCACTTGTCACCTCATGGGTTGCTGTGGGGTTGGAATTTATCAGAAAGAAAGAAGGAAGGTGAGAGGAAAGGCAAGAGGGAGGAAAGAAGGGAGAGAGAGACAAGAGAAAGAGGGAGGCAGAGAAACGGAGGGAGGTAGAGAGGAAAGGAGGGAGGGAGGGAAAGAAGGAGGGAGGGTGAGAAATTGTTCCATTGCTATTTCATCTCCTTTTTCTCACTAAAATTAATAAAAAATATATTTTTAAAAAGTCAGTACCAAAAATCAGTAGCACTATTTTGCACAATTAATGCACTGAGAGAAAAATTATGAAGCCATGCCTGTCACAATAATATCCAAAAAATGAAATACTTATGAATCAATCTCACAAAAGAAATAAAAGATTTATTCACTGAAAATTATAGTTCTCTGGAAAGAGAGATTGAAGAGGATTTGAGAAACTGGGAAGATATTTCATGCTCCTAGATATGAAGAATCAATATTGTGAAAACAGCCACTCCAAAAATCATTACACACATTCAATGCAATCCCCATTAAAATGCCATTAGTCTACCTCACAGAGCTGGAGAAAACTTTCCTCAAATTAACTTGAAAACAGAAGAGATCCATAATATTAAAAGCAATCCTGGAAAACAAAGAAAAAGCAGGAAGTATCACAATGCCTAACCTGAAATTATACTATAAAGCTACCGTGATAAAATCAACATGGTACTGGCTTAGAGATAGACCTGAGGATTAGTGGAACAGATTAGAAGATGAAGACCCAACTGCAAACATACTCAGCCACCTTATTTTGATAAAGGGGCCAAACCTGGTCACTGGAAGAAAAATAGAATCTCTTGTAAATGGTGCTGGAAAAACTGGCTTTCAGGCTAAAATTTGTCTCATGTCTATCACCATGCCCTAAACTACAGTCAAGATGGACCAAATAATTAAATATTTTGAAAAACAGTAAATATTCTGGAGGAAAGTGTAGATAGAAACCTTAAAGACATAGGTATAGATAGAGTTCATGAACAAAAACCAGTATTTCAAAGAATCAACAACTGGGATGCTATCTTTTTTGAAAAGTTTCTATACTTCAAAGGAAATATCCAATAGAGTTTTAAAAAACTAGAAAAATAATTATAGCTGACTTTCCCTCCAACAAAGACCTTCTATCTAGAACATATAAAGACTTCTTAAAAAATCAGGCCCCCAAAATTCAAACCCAACCCAAAAATGGGTATCTGAGATGAATATACAGCTTCCGGGTGAAGAAACACATACGGCAAGTAAATATATGAAAAACTGTTCAATCATTGCTCATTCAAGAAATACAAATTAAACCGACACAGAATCCATCTCACCCCAGAAAGAATGGCTAACATTAGTCAGCCAATAACAAATGCTGGAGGGGCTGTGGAGAAAAAGTGAAGCCATCTGCACTGTTGGTTGACGTACAGACTGGTACGATCACTACAAAAATCAGTGTGGAGATGCTTTAGAAAGCTAGGATTGGAGATCCCATTCAAGCCGGGTATTCTCTTTCTGGATATTTTTCCAGAAAAACTGAAAACTTCATACCACAGTCATGTATATGCACCCATATTTATAATAGAGCCATTTATCATAGCTATGTCCTGGAAATAAGCCAGATGTCCATCACCTCAGGAATGGATAAAGAAGATGTATTTTTTCACAATGGAGTATTATTCAGCTATAAAAAAGGATAAATTTGAGTCTTTTGTCAATAAATGGATATAACTAGAAAATATACTCTTAAGTGAAATAAATCACACCTGTATATGCAAACATCGTATCGTCTCCTTAGTGTGAGGAACTGAAAGAGAAAATGGAATCTTCAGGGCACAATAAATACAGGGAAAATGGAAGGAATTTTTTTTCTATCAGTTTATGTTTTTTTCTTTAGAGATTTGGAATGAACTTATTCAAATAGGAAGAGTTATCAAGTTACCAATAGGAAGAGTTACCAATAGGAAAGGGAGTGGAGAAAGCTATTTATCTAGATATTTAAACTGTACTGTGAATTTCTGCTGGTCTATAGAAAAGAACAGATAATGCTTATTTGGGGTTTATTTTTTGTTTTTGTTTTTTTTCTCCTTGCGTCAGTTGTCCGGGTTCTGCTCTTAATTTCTTATGTGTATTATTTCCTTCCTTTTTCCAATTTTATATGCGTATAACTGTTAATACGAGTAACTAAGCAGAAGACAGCATTATGTATTACAAGTACTGTCGAGTTCCTATTTTTGATTAAGTGAAATTCTATGTCACTTGTAATTTTGGTTTTGTTACTGTTTTGTACTCACTGTAAAAATAAAAAATTTTACATAGAAAAAGATTTCGCTCATAAACTTTGCCTGTACCACTATCTTCGAGAGTTTTACCTAATCTGTCTTCCCACAGTTTTAGAGCTTCTGCTTCAATCTTTACATCTCTGGTCCATTGCAATTTTAGTTTTGTGCATGGCATAAGATAAGGGTCTAGTGTCAACCTTTGGCATGTGGAAAGTCAGCGTCTACAGCTCCATTTATTAAAAAGGTTATTTTATTCCAGTGAAAGTATTTGGCTCCTTTGTCTAAGTTAAGTAACTGAGTATATTGGGAGTTGTTTATGCATCTTCTATTGTATTCCATTGTTCTTAAAATCTACTTGTCTTTGTTTTTATTTTTGTTTTTATTCTTGCCAGCACCAGACTAGTTTTATCACAAGAACTTTGCAGTATAATTTCAAATTAGAGATTGCCTTTCTTACCCATAATTGCTGTTTCTATTGTAAGTTTCTTCTAGTTCTAAATGAATTTTTCACTGTTTTCTCTAATTCGAGACAATCTCTTGGCATTTTGATGGATTGCATTAAATATGTGCAATAATTTTGAAAGTATGACCACTTCCACTATACTGGTTCTTCTTACTCAAAAAGAATGGGTATTTTTCCATTTTCTGATGTCCTTTTTGTTCTCCTCTGTTAGAGTATGAAAGGTTTCAATGAAGAGATATTTTACTTCCTTAGCCTGATTCATAAGTACTTCTTTTATTTTTTTATTCTTTTAAATACTTCTTTTTTTTAAATTTGAGGTTTTCATTGGTAATTAGATACAAAAACATACTCTCAAGTGAAATAAATTGGACCCACAAACACAAACATCCTATTGTCTCCATAGTGTGAAAACCTGAAAGAAAAAATGAAATCTGAAATTCACAATAGATAGTGGGAAAAGAGAATAAATTCACTCAAAAGGAAAAAAGTTATTGAGTCAAAGAGAAGGAGAGAAGAGGGAGTAGGGGAAAGCCACTTATCTACTTATGAAAGCAGGATAAATTGGACAACTGTACTGTGAAGACAATGCGTAATTTGTTTTGCCTCCTTTTTTCAATTGTCTTTTATTTTTTAAATTACAAGGAAATTTACTTTTTTTCAGAGAACTCACATAGTATTCAAGTAGATTAATATATACAAAAATATCAACTCAAAAGTTTCCATGGTAGTAAAGAATTACTAAAAATAAAACAAAGCATAAATACTAGAATGGCAAATATGTGACCAGAACTTCTAAGAGTTTGGGAATAGGATATCACACAATTTCTAGTATGTTGTGGACGTGGACAGTGTCCATGCTGCTTACTAGTGGCCAGGTGTCACTTTTGGGGCTGAGCTACTGCTATTTCTTTGACATCCACACTGTAGACCAGACAGAATCATGACCCATAAGGTGCAGGAAAAGTCCATTTGTAGAATATGCTGGTGGAAATATTTTGCTGCTATATACAAAAGAATAGTTGAAAGACTGCTGTTGTATACCTCTTTTTTCTCCTGTGTTTAATTGTTTGCCCTATTTGGTTGGTTCTTTCCATCCTCCTTCATGGAATCGTGGTCATTTTCATCCCTCTCTAGAATGTGCAGGGTTGG